>PVHY01000017.1:188381-467054 GCA_004024945.1 Uropsilus gracilis | reverse complement strand
GTTTGATTTTCCCTATATCCGTCATATAAGTGAGACCAAAAATCTTGTTTATGTTTTTAAGAGTTTTAAGAATTGTTTAGAAATTAGGATTTTAACAGTATACCTTTTTAAGAGCTATTTTTATGGTTGTAAAAAATTTTAGGAACTTTTTGAAATTCTAAACTTTTTCATAATTATGTTAAGTAAAACAAAATGATCACAGATATAGGGCAGCTTTGTTTTTGACTTTTTAAAAATCAATTGTTTAAGCTACCATATATTCAATTTTAGCAATACTTTTAACAAAGAATATTTTTGTAGTAACCGCTGTAGAAAAATTTTGAATTAATGACGTAAGCGTGATTTTTGTCTTTAAGATGGTGCTCAAACCTACGGCCCTGAGATTAAGAATCTTATGTTTTATGGACTGAATTAGCCAGGTGGGGGTCAAAAGACAGGTTTTGAACATATTTGTTACTTTGTGTTGATTTTAGCTTTGGAATTGGTGTATCTTTAGTCATTGAATGTCCTAAATACTTAAAAGTTTTTAGCTCTGTTATACCTTTTACAGGAGTGGTTTTTAGTTAACTTTTAAATTTAAGATTAGATAGTCACTATCTGGATAGTGGAAGGAGCCAATAATCATTTTGAGGGAAAAATGAGGAAGAAAATCAGTGTTTTGTTTCTTTTTTTCCCATAACTGAAAGGGTGTCAAACAAAAATATATGATACTATTTTCATGTCTCAATGAACATGGATAAAAATTACTAGAAACTTTCAAGTTTCCAAAAAGCTCATCCCAGATTTGGACAAAGTTGTGAAAACTGTTCATCATAAAGCTTAAAAATATTCTTAAAATTTCAGTAGAACTGGTCCTTGTTAAACTTCTTGAGATTAGTTGCAACTGTTCTAATCTGTTTTATTACAGACTTTCAAATATCTGAAGAACAAATATTTAAGTACCACTGTGTCTAATTATATGGATTATGGGAGAAAACTAGGAAAAACTAGGGAAATCTGTACATGTAAGTGATGAACAAAGCCTCACAAATTGAAATGCTTTTTTTGTTAACATTCCCCCTCCCCCAGGTAGCACTTTATAGTAATTAGGAAAAGCAATCCTCAAACATGTTCAGGATTTAGGCAAGGATTGAAACAGAAGAGACCAAACAACTTCTATTTTCCCTGCTGTCTCCAGTTGTTGAATTATTGAGGCTTATGGCAAAAGTGAGAAATGTGTTCTTAGAACAAAGAAAACTTAAGACTATAGTTGAGAGATGACACACAAATGAAAGGCTCCCAATGAATCTTTAATACACTGAGTATTTTTTCAAGAAAAAGTTATCAAAAATGTAAATGTGGGATAAAAAGAAGTACTTGAGAGTCATTTCAGTAAAGTTTTGGAGTTGCCTGCCCCTTTGGTCATTGATTCTACAGGGTTGTGCTCCTTAATTGATATCTAAGGACTTAATTACATTCCTGCTGTATGGGGAAAGAAGCTAAACTTTTAGAAAACTAAGTATAATTCAGTTGATTGTTTTCTATAACAATATACTTGGGAATACAATAGCTCTGTTCTGTAGAAAAGATAATCACTATTTTGTATGTATTTTTGGCTTTATT
Organism: Uropsilus gracilis; assembly: GCA_004024945.1. NCBI lineage: Eukaryota > Metazoa > Chordata > Mammalia > Eulipotyphla > Talpidae > Uropsilus > Uropsilus gracilis. The sequence continues at coordinate 465,452 of PVHY01000017.1, read as the reverse complement.
TGCATTTCAGCATTTCCATTTCTGTATGTATGTGTATGCCTGCATATGTATGTCTTCAGATTCTTTTTTGATTATATTACTCTATATGCTAATATCAGTCTATTAATGAATGGACTGAATACATTTAAAAAATGTTACATTTACATGTTTTTTTTACTTGATGGAAAACAGTTTTTTCTAACAGTAAAAAGAATTTTATATCAATATTTTCTCTACAAAATTCTTTTAGATATATGAATCGATTCTTTTCAGAGGCACTTATTTTTAATGCATTCATTCCTTCTGCACTGGGAAGGAAGCCTCAAGATGGTGCAAACATGTCTAAACCAACTCCTTTGTCTTTTGATTGTTTCCAATTTGCCAGAGTTGCAGATTTCACTTTAAATCAGCTCCCCAAAGCCTGTGATGAATAAAATTATTGGGAGGTCTATGTGGGAGCTCAAACTTAGAGACCGAATACCACTGGTTGAACTCTTTTACTCTGTGAACCTCAGTGGGTTATCCTAGTTAAAATGCCAGACTCTGCCCTTAATTTAAGACTTTGTTCTCTATATAATGTGGTTAAACAAAAAATTCAGAAATAAATAAATAAATAAATATATATATATATATATTTTTTTTTTTTTTACAAAGGAAATAGCATGCTATAAGACCTGGTTTAAACTTGCCACTATCTTCATAACTAATCTTTAGCTAAATAATTTGTTTTCTCTACTTCATTTATTTTTTTTGTTTAAATATTCCTCACAGAGCATTGAAAAAAAATTCTAGATACAAAAAGAATACACATCTAATTGTATGAGTAAGTAGAGAAACTTAATGAACTTCCATTCAATCAACTTGTTCAGTTTTTTTTTGGGGGGGGGGTTGAGACTAGGTCTCACTATTTTTGCCCTTGGAACTGCAGGCTCTCATTGCTGGGGGTACCACAGACTCAAGCAATCCCCAGCCTCAACTTCCCAGGTAGCTGGGATTACAGGCGCGCACCACCACGCCCAGCTATTTTTTTGGAACTAGGTCTTGCTACAGGCCCCAGGCAGGACTCGAACTGTGGTCCCTAGTCCTGGCCACTTCACCAGCTGAAGCTTACAGGCACGAGCCACCATGCCAGACAACTTGTTCAGTTTTAAATACTACTCTTACATCCTTTATAGTCAATCAACAGATGCTCATGTCTCCCTTCTCCTGGATCACTGTCCTCATGTTCATTTGATCATCTCCCACTTCCCCAGTTTGTAAAATCCTTCCAGTGCTTTCAGTCATGAGAAAAATACTTTATATCCTGATGCGACTGAGGACATACTACTCCCTAATATGGTATATCTGCATATTAAATATCTTCTTCTGAAGTTTGAGAAAATAGCAGAAGCAAGAATACCTCCATTGACCTCCCTCCCTCCCCTACCTTCCTTGAAATAGGGAGAAAAATCTCCCATGTCAAAGGTACCTTCCCTGTACCAAGAGAGAAAGATCCTGTCACCAGAGGCAGGGGATTTAGGGCTGAACTGTCAAGCAAACATGTTACTTCTGTATATCTGTATCTAACACTCCTAGTCCAAATCTGTTGTTTGTTTTTGGTCTGTTCGTCACATATTTATTTCTTTGTTTAAGCTGTCTAAATGGTTCCTACTTTGGTCACTTCTTTGTGTCTTCAGTTGCCTTGTGAAGGCTCCTATATACATAGAAAATATCAGTGAAAATGTGTATGTTTCTCTCTTGTTAATCTCTTATGTAGGTTCAATACTTAGGCACAGCCAGAGATCCTACAAAGTACAGGATAATTCCTTGAAACAAATAATTACCCAGAACCAAATGTAAATAGTGCTGAGACTGAAAACCTTCTTATAGGCCTTGTTTATAACAAATATATCCCGCCATAAGCTGTATGAAGCATCTCATTTTAACCTCCTTTAGAATAAAAATCTGTCTTCCTCATTGCAGCAATACTCCTTCAAAAATTGAATGTGCTTGCTCTCTTTTACATTCTCATTATTGTTTCTGAGTCCACCTTAAAAATACCCTACATTTCCATCTAAACTTGTCACACATTGCTAAATCCCAAGGTCCATTATTAATCCTAATCCTACTTGACCTATTAAGCCTCATCCTACTTGACCTATCAGCAGCATTTGATATAGTTGGTAACATTTTCTTTTTTGTCACACTTTGAATTGCGTAGACAACACTCTATTGATATTCCTTCTACCTCGCTGGCTATTCTTTCCCATTAAGTTCAGATTCCTTCTCATCTTCTGCACATCTTAGTGTTAAAAAACCTGGAGCTTGATGCCATTTCATCATTTTTAGAATTATCCATATTTTGACAACTACCAAATGTATGGCTTTTTTCCAAATTCCAAACTGGCATCTGCAACTGTAATTTTCAAATTTTTGCTTGTGTGTTTAATGCACTTAACGTACATAAAACATAGGTCCAGGCACATCACATTAAAAAATCCATAGGTATGACATGTTCATATTTGCTTGCTTAGACCAAAACCTTGGAATCATTGATATCTCTTTCTCCTTTTACAAAATTCATCCACTGCAAAGTCAATTCTTCCAGCTGTACCATCAGAATATATCCATTATTAAAATTCCATTTGTTGCCTCTACTGTGAACACTCTGAACCAATCCTTACCTACTATTGCTGAAGTCGTGCTCTTCTTGCTTCTGCTCTTCCCCCATTATCATATATTCTTGTCACCAAGGTGATTCTGCCAACATTTCTCAAATTGCTCCAGTATTTTACAATTTCACACAAATTACAACTAAACCCTCTAAGCTTCTATCTGATTTTGCCCTCCTTGGTGATCTTTACTCACATTGCTGCAGTCACACAGACCTCCTCAGAATCCTGTGATGGAACCAGTATGCTTCCACATCAGATCTTTGCAACTGCTCTTTGCTCTGCCTTGAATTTTCCTTTTTCAGGAATCTTCTTGATATGCTTGTCTTTCCCTCTCAGGTCTTTAGTTTATCACCTCAGTAATTCCTTATCTGAAAATTGTATTTAAAAATGCATCCTCACTCTTCACCCCACAGAAACCCCAATCCTCTTTCCTGTGTCTAACTTTATATTTTGTAATCTTTTATCAGTTTCCCTACAGAAGAATGAATTCTCTTTGCAAGTGTGGTATTTATTTGCTTGCTGCCGTAATCTCACTAATATAATTCTTCCCGGGTAGTAGTCAATATTATTTTCAAAAAACTCAACACCTTCCCTGACCATTCTGAGGATGGGAGGGTGAATCCCGGGGATTACAAAGATGTGAAATTTATATATAAATAATTTGTTTATTATTAAAAAAAAGAAAAAAGAAAAAACTGTCAAGTAAACTATATAAAGTTATTCATAAAAGAAAATTCGTTCAGCAGTCTGGCAAGTCTGAAAAACAACAAAAACTCAACATCTGGGTAAAATAGTCAATAGAAGCCACAATAAATGGTAAATTGTGTTTGCCTTTTTTTATCAAGATTGAAAAGGATAACAAAAAGTAATGTTAATTTGGTCTCATAAAAGCAAAATAAAGCATCAACTCTTCCTTCCATGATAATAATAAATATACAGTGAGCTGAAATCATTCTATATTAAGTTTACTTATTTATGGTCTTAAGGACCATTTGGACTTTTAGTATTGATGCTAGGAGAAGAGACCAACTCTGGTTGCCTGGGCATCCTAACTAAATTATTCAATCTAGGGATAAGAAATGAAAGAAGATAAGGGTCACATATATTTTTAATCTACATATCTAACAATTAACAATTAAAAGTATTTCTAATCAGTAATGCACCATTGGCAGTCATTGCATAGCTCTCACATTAAAATGCCTTTGTAGTACTTACCAGAATGTAACATTCTATTTTCACACATGTTACTTTTGATCCTACAGTCAAATATAGAAAATGGGACAGGGTATCCATGACGTTGATTTAGCAGATGTGCAAATTGAGACTCAAAATAAAATGAATTGCGTGATACTCCACAAGCAGGCCTGAGAGCTAAGGTCACAGCCTTCTTATATGAGTCCCTCTTTAGCCTGCTTTGGGGCCTTTCCACTTAATTGTACAGCATCTTACCCATAGCCATGGCTGGGTCCGCAGCAGTCACCTCTGTGAAAGGAAGGATATATTAAATTTTCTCTGAGCACAGAGCAAGGTTATTTGATACAATCCACTTCTTTTCTTGACAAGACTCCTTCAGGTTTTAAAAGTAGTCTTTTTAAGGTTAAACAAATTTATAAGTCATTTCTCTATTTGAAGGTGTTATTTCTAACTAGTTTGAAAGGAACATCGGGATTAATGGGCAAGAAATATTAAAAAGGTTGCTATGGGTTGATGATTGTTTGTGGATAAGGACATTGCAAGTGGATATATGACGGAAAAATTAAGAAAACTTGTATTAAAGTAATGTAGGATGAAGCACCCAGTTAATCTCTTATGTAGTTAGGAAAGTAAATTCCCAAGTGTAAGCTGTGAGATGTAACATGCTTACTCAATAGGTATCAGGGGGTAATATTTGGAAAATTTTGTGAACCCAAGTGAATAAAAATGTACATTATAAATTTCCTTTGTGTCCCTATTTATAAAATGTAAATACTAATACTGACATAGTTTGGTTGCTGATGAATACATGTAAAGTAGCTAGCACAACTGAATGTATTTTACAGGTATTGACTATTAAAGACTTTGAGTGTTCTCCTTTTAAAAAAAACTTCTAGAAACATCAACCAAGCCAAGCCTCCCCAGGAAGACCTCTCAACTGGCCCATTTACTTGTGAAAATAATAAATGCTTTTATTTTTAAGTCATAAGTGATGGCATTTGTATAAATTATTACTGTAAAAATATTAATATATCTAAAACCTTAGCCAAGTAGAAACTTGTCTGTGGAACTTTCCCTCGCAGGGAACCAGGTTTCGCTGTTTCTTCTTCTCTCTTAATTACCTGTGCTCACCCTTTTCATAACATTTGCTCCAGTGGAATCATTTCATGATGCAGCGTGAGCATCTTGAAGGCTGAGTCAATGTCTTCTATTGATGAATGTCCAACGGCAAGCAGAAGTTCTGGCATGTAGCATGTGATGCTACCCAGATACCTCTTAATGTTCAGTTGTGTACAATCTCATGTTTATTGTAATTTAAAACAAAGCCACAGTAATTTAAAACAAAGTATATTTGTCTTGATACATTTTAAATTTTAGTTACCTGCTTCATCCTAAAATCATTCAATGCTGATGAATTATGGGAATTTAGCATTTAAGTTGAATATATTAAGGTGTTAGACATAAAACCTGAATACATCTTTAACATTATTTTTTCAATTAGTTGTGTTAATATAAATAGTGCTCGAAGATGTCTCTCCTTAGAATCCAAAACTAGCCAAGGGTAGCTGAATGTGTTAGTCATCATACTATTTCTTAAATATTTACTTTGGGTCCCATGAACCTGATTTGATTGCCTTTCAAGAGTTCTTGATTAAGGGAAAAGTGTCCAGGGAGTAACAGACTCAGAAATAATACCCCCAGCCTCTGTTCTCAAACACATTTTATTAACTGCTATGCATCTTGCCTTTCTAAAATGTAACAAAACTTAACACAATGCTTGCTTACTAAGTGCCACGCAATGTGCTAAGGGGTTTAAATGTAGTCATTTAATCTTCAGGCTTTGGAAAGAATCTAGAATTCTATCATCTCTATATTGTAGAAACAGAGACGTAAAGTATCTTGCCTGATACAGATACTAAATCAGAATCCAGATTTGAAGCCATAGTCTAGCATTTATTATATAACAAGTTATTCATTTTTGAGTGAATAACCACCATCAGAGTAAGTATGACGAAATTTTAACAAATGTTGAATACATAGAATGAATAAAAACTGGCCCTAAGTACTTTAATCCACTCAGAGTTAGTTCCTAATGAGGTAAGTTTAGCAATGTTATTATAGGCTCAAGCTGATCTGTTTTTTCCCATAGCAAGGTCATTACTACTGGATCTTTATGCCAATCATAGCATTTTTTTTTCGTTGAAATCTGTTTTGACTCAAATTAGATTTATTGCTCTATTCAAAGAGCCTGAAATTTTGGCTTTTGTATACTGCCTAACCATATTAATTTGATTAATTAGAATCAATTCTCATTTTACCAGTAACTTAAGTGTATTTCACTCAGTTTTAATGTACTTTCTAACTTAAAATTGTCCAAAGAGCATAGAGAACCTTCTCAGTCACTTCTGGGGGTTTCTGTACCCCATCCCCACTTGTCCCATACAATGATCAGGAAAAAAGACATGGTGGGAAGCTCAGGAACTGTTGCATAGATCCCTTTGTAGAGCTTCATGGTCTACAAGAGATGGATTGTTCTCCACAGGCTTTTAGAAATCCAGTGTAGAGAATGATTTTTATTTTATTCTATAGTTTTCCAACAATATGAAGAAAAAAAAATCTTTCTATGGAAATAGTATTCAGGAAAAATTACATTAAATCAACATTTACTTTTTACTTTCTAACTAGTAAAAAGATCGGAAACCAACTTTGAGTAGATCATACTGTTTAAACTGGCAACTGACCAGATCTTAGTAGTTAGGATTAAATTCTTGGGAGCTTCCAGCATTTTGAAAACCATTTTAAAACAAATTCAATCAGTCAAGATGCATTTCAAACGTGCAACTTTGTACTTCTTTTTTTTTTTTTTTTTTTAACATTTCCCCCTTGGATTGGCAGAAAATTTTCTATGCAGTCTGGAAAAGTTACCCAAGCGTTTTGATGAAAAATGTGAATAGCAGCCCAGGGATGGTATATCAGATTCTCAGGTATATGAAACTATTCCCCACAGACAGGGGTGTGTGTGTGTGTGTGTGTGTGTGTGTGTGTGTGTGCGTGTGTCTGTGTATGTCACATGGGGTAGGAATTTGAGATGATAACATCTTTTTAGTTTCTCATCCTTGAGACCAGAAGGACAAAACAGGTTCAATATATTGACAAATAATAGGAAATTGTCTTCGGAGTAGAAGGCATTGCAGCTCCTACTAGGGTGTAGCTGGCAGGAAGTGTGCAGAACAGGTCCTCACTGGATTGGAGATTTCAAAGTGCCACTCATGGAATATCCTAAAATGTCAATAAAAGACTCTTTATTCATAAATAACTGATATGCAGTAATTTATGTCTGTACATTTATCTTGAAAAGTCTGTAGCCATCCAGTTTTTTTTTTTTTTTTGCAAACTCTACATAAAACATCCAAACTGTCCATTTTGTTCAATACAATATAACACAGCTGTTTGGCATTACCAAATATATATGTATATATATTTATAGATATGTACAAGTGCTGAAAAAGAAGCCAGTGCAGCCTTTTCTAAGAAGTCCATCCAAGTATTTACTGTACAACATTCAGAATTTACATTGATAATACAAGGCACAAAAAGTGTGGTATGAAGCCAAGGCCATGCTTTATTTAAACTCTCAGCTCTGGCTTGCTCACTCCTTCAGCTTCATGTCAAATTAAGTGTTCAGTTTAACTTTTTTTTTCTGGCTTTGAACACATCAAATAAAAGTTGAGAATGGTATGGGTTTTGAGATATGAATCACTTGAAAGAACACCTCCCCACGCACCTTCCCAAAATAAACAGAACAAAATGAAATTGATTTTAAAGTTCTTCCATACAGAAATGAAGGTAAACAATTATTCATATTTTGAGTTTGGGTCAGGAGAATAAGCCAGTTTTCCTCTAACTGTTTATATTTGCAATATTTCTAGGCCAAGATTTACTGAATTGCCTGTACCAATTAGAAACAATTAGAAGAATGAGAGTTTTTAAGCACATCTTTATTCCAGCTTAGGAAAGGAGAGAAAATTGTTTCCCTGACCAGAGAATTCCCAGACTGATTTCCTCTCATCCCTCCCATCTCATAAGGAAGCTTTGAATGGGAGTAGCTCACATCCTCTAAGACAAACCTTGGAGAGGGTTTCTAACTGAAATTTTTAAAGTCACCCTCTGATTAGATCAAAGCATCCTGTTAAGGGTGATCTCCCTTAAGCTTCACCAAAACTCACTAATGGAGGGCTATTAGAACTATTAGGTCTGTTTTCTGATTGTGATGCCTGTTTCAGTAATGGGGTCAGAGGTATGATGTTCTACTTATAAACTCCCCTCAAAAATCATCCTTTTACATGATTCAACAGAATCAGTTAAATCTCTACCTATCTACCACTATCAGGTTTTAAGGGAATTGTATAATTTATTCAGTTCTGGAATTTTTATGTAAATACATTTTGAGGTTAGCAGAATTTGAAGCAGAAGGACATTTTCATTGTGATCATGTCTCTTGTAAAGTATTGAACATTTCCATACATGTAACAATTTACATTATCAAATTTAGTGATCAATTTCATAGTTCAAGGTTATAATGTTTTTTTGGGGGGGGCGGGAGGGGGGGAGATACACCCCTTACCAACCACTATTTTAAGCTTAGGCCGAAACATGAAGCTTACTGCCTTTTTTATTTTTGGGTTCAGATGGAGGGTGGATTCTAAGACATGATGGTTTTTGTGATTGTCTTAGGCCCACCTCGTGAGGACATTCCTAATCCATGATCTTCACAGCAAAAGGAAAAAGCAAAGTAGCTGCTTCAAAAACCACAATTCTATGTGAGTTAAATTTCCTACTTCAGATCACAGTACTACACACTAGTGACTAATGGCCAGGTCTGTTTTGTATCCCCTTTTCTCTTTTGAAAAATACATCTCACAAATCATCATTTTGATCTTGTTGCCGCCTTGGACTGGGGCTGTGAGGGGTCCGTGGTAGACACTGGCTCTCCTAGAATTGCTTTTGCGAAAAACACCACATGCTGTTAATACAGCCAAACAGCTTTATAACTGCAGCTTTTGAAAGAGTTTGGAAAGTGAAAACACAAAATATGCAACACATCTAAGAGTAGTAACATCTTCACTTTGTGACATTTGACAAAACACATTTTTGCTTGTAGTTCAGGAAAATTCTATGCGACGAAACAGTGGAAACTGCGGAAACAGTGGCCATTCAACTTTTGGCTAAAGCATCAATTTCAAATACAGCGCTATGGCAACTAACACCAAAGGGCTAATAAAATTTTGTCACTACCTGTAGGACATTTTGCTCTCCCATTTGCTGTGCATGCCACCTCCAGTTCAGATAATGGGAGTTACTAAGGATTCAGAATATTGCAATGTTTCATGAGGAAAATTAATGAAAATGAGCCACACAATATAGGCCTGAGAAGCAGGCTCCTTCATATGGTTCCTGTGTCCTTCACAGATCTGGAACAAAGACCTCTAAAAGAACTTTGTCTTCGCCACATTTGATAGTTATATTATTCAACACATTTACAGAGGGCTTAGGAAGTGGAATAGAAAAAGTGATGAAAAGAAAAAAAAAATCCAAAGATGTCATAACATCTTGAAATTCATCTATTTTGCCAGAAATTTGGCAAGTAGAGGACACTATTCAAAACCAATCAAACCACTTTAATGTTTAACCTTCGCTTATCAATCCTGGTGTAGACAATTTATGTCTATGAAAATAGATGCAATAAATTCAAAACTTTGAATCCAAAGAGAACCCTGTTTTAATGATTTGGCTTTATGTTTCCTCCTAAAGTCAACTAAAAGGAAAATATAGGGACCATCACAAAAGATAACAACTGCAACTGGAGATAAAAATGAAGGAAGTTCCTGTTTAAAGAGAACTGTGTCAATTCCTATTCATGTCTTACCAAAAAAGTCAATAAAATTTTTGTGGGAGTACATCCCAGTTTTATGAGACTTTCTATACCAGTAAATGAAGTTTGCATTTAAATCCATAAAGTGAACTTCCCTTTGGCTTAAAAGATTTTAATGTAAACCAGTAATACCACACAAGCAATGTTATAAAAACTTTAACTTTATGATGCTGCAATTTGGGGAAGCTGTGAAGTACACCATTTTGGTGGCATAATTTAAAGACTGACTGTTAGAATTAAATACCTTTGAGGACCAAAAGCGTTGGTACTATGTAGAATACTTTTTGTCAAAATTTTTAGCACCCTACCAAAGTTACTAAAGGACATTTTTAATTTCTTGGTTCATTGTGCACTTTTTGAAGTTTTCCAACCAGTAGTAAATATCAAGTAAATTTCAAGTGGAATATATGTGTGGGGATAGGCTAGTATTAAAACTGAACAAGGGGTTGAGTCACAGGGAGTAACTGTTAGGTTCAAATGTCCACGAAGTCTGTCTGATCTGCAATTTCATGCTCCTTCTACCACAAACATACATACCCATACCTTGCTCCATAGAACTCACAAACATGGGTTCTCTTTGGAATTCTTTGTACAATACTGCATGTTGTAGACATATAATTCCAACATAATTTCATATATTTCTGTAGAAATCCTATGTAGGACACTAGTAGAAATAAGATAAACATAAAGGAGCAAAATGAAAGAACCTTATGCTGAAATCACAGGTCAGTCATGTTAATTTGTTTCCCTTATCTATTCAGTATGACAGCCCCAAAAAACATCTGTGGGAAGAAATTCTAGACATTCAAGGATTGATAATAATTTCACCTGAAATCTAGATATAGTCTAGGGAATTTGTTTTAAAATCTGAAAATGATCTGGGTAGATGCAGAGAAAAAACTAACAACTGAAAAACCAATTAGAAGGGGAGAAGAATGGGTAGGATGATTTAAAAATAAAACCTTCCAAGATGGATACTAACTAAAGCTCTATACTGTTATTCTATAAATTCTTATCCAATAGTTAATGCAGATTCCTTCTGCACTCCACCCATGCTAATCAACTCTTTAGTTTATTTTGGGAGGTTGACCAGCTACTTCCACTTCTTTCTATTCTAAAAATTATATCAGGGACAATAAATGATGTATACTTTCATGCGTTCTACTGTTGCCTAGAGAAAATAAACAAGTTGAATACACTGGCAAAAGTATGTTCACCTGATCAAGATAATGGTGTTTTGAAAATAAGTTTGATAGTTCCAAGAGGATTTTTTCCCTTCCATATAATACGCCTTTGGTTCCTGAGAAAAGCAAGATGCTTTTGCATTTCATGTAGCAAAGCCTATCAAATATGTGAAACCATGTATTCCACACACTAGAGAAAATGACCCAATACTTTCAAGAGTTATTCAATGTCTTACCCATAGTATCAATAGTTCAACCAAAATTTAGGTCTTTTTCACTTATGTGGAGGTTCATCTAAACATGGGGTCAGCAAAAACATTGTTTAAAAAACTGATCATATCCCCGTTTCCAAGTACTCCCTGCCTCCCCTATTTCCTGACTCTTAATTTTATTCTAGCATAATCGATGTCTAACTAAGCTGATTTGCCTTGTGGTTAATCTAGGTCCTTGACCTCAGTTGTCCTGACTGTGGACAGCTAATTAAAACATCCATCAGAAGATGAGGAGAAACAGATTTATTCATCTGTAGTCTACTAGGTTATCTTTTCAAAAAGGATTTAACAGGAGAAAAGATGAAATGTTAAGATGGGGTCATGATTTAATGTGGGATTTAATTCTCCAGTCTCATTACCTCTATTTAAAACATAAAGCCACATGAGAATAATCCTGTGGAGAAAACATATTTGGTGAACTTGAGTAATCAGAGATTGAAGGCTCCCTCAACAATGCATGTGGTTTCTGGGACATTTTGGTAGAGGTATTCTTCCAATCTATTTACTGGACTATCACTACAGCAAAGACTACTTGCCAATTTCTCAAGAGATTAAAGGAGGATAACCTATAGCCCTCTAGAGATTTTTACAATAACACAGTACCAAAGGACTAGAAAATTCCAAGAACCTGCATTGAGAAATACCATAAAACACCCCTTCCTCATATAAGAAAAATGTGGAGGGGTAGGGGTGATGAGTTCAACTACATCCTAGAATTGCAGCTTGTGACAGACATCAGCACTTCATTAATATCATGTTTCCTTGGACCTGATATGATCTCTTGTCTTCAAATCTCTATCATAGTTCTTTTATAAGTTCAGTCTAAAATTCTGAGTGACTTAGCTAGAAATAAGATGATCCTCCTTTGTTAAATTAGAAGAAATATTTTTTCATACTGAACAATCTGATTATGTTCCTTGCAGCCTCTACTGTAATATGTAAGGAAAGGAAAGAAGAATGAAATTTGTTTGTCTCTGGCAGGAAAAGAAGATGGGAGACACTGCAAAGACTGATTTGTGGTCTAGCTTACTTCTTAGTCTTATTTCTCTTTAGTGGGTAGGATATAGGGTATTGGTGCTGGTGTGATGTACTCAGATCCTAAATTCGAAATACCCTCCTTCATGTTGAAGTCACACAAATAGTTGGCACCATGTTTCACTTCTAAAAACCAGTTTTACAATGATTGCCAACATCATGGATGCCAGTTGGTAGAAAATTCTGACAGTCTGGTCACAGAATCAGCTGGCCCTTTGGGCCACATCATTAAAAACCTGTTATAAAACATGTACTTCATTCTCTGCCTTCTCATCTTTATTGTAGCTCATTTTCCCCACAGTCACTGCTATCTACTCTCTCACATCAAATCTTGCCACATCAAACCTGAGGAATTCATCAAATGTTAACCCCAGTGTTAATTTGTCAGAGGAGATAGCAGAGCCCTCTGATAGTTAAGAGAATGTGTACATTTGCCCTATTAGCATATTTTACCTATATATAAAATGCAGTTTCTTCAGCCAGGGATTCTCACTGATTGTGAATGAAGGTTGAATTCCCCAAAAGTCACTGGGCAGAAAGCTGCCTCCTCATCTCCCATTTAAAGCAAATGTCCCGAAGCTGACCGTTGCTCTCACAAGATGTGGTGACTAGAGTCCATTTTGTCTGCTGTAGTTGAAGTCGGTTTCATCAAGCTGGGATTCTGTAATGTTCGAGAGTTTTGTATGTGTCCTCCCAATCTCTTCAAGGGCACAGGCCAGGGAGTCAAGGTCACCATCGTGCTGATGACGAGCTTCCCACAGGTTCAAAATGACAGCAGATGGGCTACTTTGTGTAGCAAAGTAAGATAGATTCCTGAACAGATTTAAAAAGAATAATGAAAAATAGAAATAAAGGTACAGATACAAATCCTGTAAGGGAATTAAAAATGAATTATAATAGATTTTACTAGAATAGAAGTAGAAAATTTCACTAAGGCAGGAGACTGGGGCAGTCTAATTGGTATCCCAGCAGTTAAACTGAGTTTGGAAGTAACTTTCTTATCCTCCATGACTTTATTTAATCCTTACCTTCCCTGTGTTCTTTGTGAGTATGGGGTGTCTCTTGACCAACTCCCTTGAAAAAATATTTTATTACCCTGTGTGATGATGCAACTTCTATTTTTCAATATATCAAATTTCTTTTCTTTCTCCTTTGGTAAGCATAGGAGTGTCAGGATGTATCTCTAATTTCTTCAAGTCTTTCCTCAGTGGGTCATATACGAAGTAGAGTAGTTATCAATTCCTAGTGAACTGAATATCTAAATCTGCACCTCCAATCTTAGCAGTCAATGTGAGTTATAGATCTCTGTAACTCAGAGTATCAGAAATGGATATATCCATGCTCCCACACTAGGACAGTAACAAGCATTCCAGTAATCGTAACCATCTTTCTAATCTGTACTCCAAGGCATTTATGTTTGACTCATTATGTTGTTTCTTTCATTTGATATTCTCTTTTCCCTTCTCAATCCATTCTACTTATATTTATGTCTTTTCATTTCATGGTCTGAATCACAACAAAAGTCTCATACATCTTAGTCTCCAAACTTTCTGATAGACTCTACATTCTATTTCTTCAGTCATCAGGCATCTACTTGTTGCCAGTGACTTCCTTCTTCTGGATTCAATGTAGCTATGGCAAAACATAGGTATATATTCTTGTTGTGCCTTCTCTTGCTCTTTGAGCCATTAATGCTGACTTAAGTAATATTTTGCTGCTTGCTATTACTCAATGTATATTGTTATCTGAGAATCCTCTTCTCTCTGTTTATCAAGATTTTATACTCATACAATACTTAGTTCAATTCTCATCTCTGTTCAAAATGATTCATTTCTCCTTTAAGGCCTTTTTATTGGTGTATTTAAAATTTCATGTAAGTAAAATGTTTATATATTTCATATGCGTGAGCTTTTCCTTCCCAGTGTAATGACAGATACCTGAAGGAAACAGATCCTTGCTAATAATTTTCTCACTATGCAACATGAAACATAAGACTATGACAAGTATTTATCCTATACCTGTTGACTGAGTAATTGATTGCTATGAGCTTTTTTCCAGAAGATATGGGATCTTCATTGAAAACAAATGGTAACCTTTTAGACAATAACTTTATAATGGTGAAGACTAAGACAACACACAGGATTGAAGGTCAGTTTTTCATAGAAGCTTTTAGAGCAGAGTTCGAAATGTCACCATCGGTAAAACTCAGTTAAAGATTTTCCAGAGTTAACCAAAAATTGCCTGTTTTGAGGATGGTCATCACATCCACCATATGATCACAAAGTTGACTCATACAGGGACAGACACTTGAAAGAGAAGACCATTTTTCAGGGTACATTGTCATTTAGAACAAGTACACACATAGCAATTCTGAGTGAATAAAGTGCTATTTTGTTCAAGGGTCTTATGGGACTATTCAAGCTAGTCACTTGCCAAAGAACATAAGTATCCGGGTATTGTATACTATATATACTGTTTACTGTATCTGAATCATTGATTGAAAGAGAAGGCCAGGTTACATATGTTCTTTTTAGTTTCTTTTTCTTTTCTGTCTACCCTATCCCCCGTATAAAATATTTATTTTTACAATAATAGAAATGGGAAAGCAAAACTTGAGTAGCTGAAGGGCTGGCACTCCTAATTCTTCCTCCTTAAGATCTTTGATTTGAATTTTGTCACTTACTCCTGACTATGTGATATGTGGAAGGAAAGTTGCTCTACCTGTCTATCTACCCATAAGATATTACACTGCACCCAGGAGCAGGCAGGACAGAGTAGTAACTGAGAGAGAGGCAAACCAAGAGACGAGCCTGTGTAGCCATTTCTGTTCATATTTCCTGAGGAAGATAATGGCCATGAACATACATTTATTCCTGGCGTAGGTAAATAGTACTTTGTGCCCCTTATTGTTTTAAAAAGAAACAATGACAGCAAGTACCACAATAAAAACTTCAAAAATTTCTCACTTTATTAAAAATTTATATTTCTGCATTTGCTATTAAACAATAATGGACTAGCATCCTATGGGAAACACGAGATTCTTTGTGACCCTATTACCACCAGAGTTACCCTTTATTCCGTACTGGTGGCAGACAAACACTTTATGTAAAGGTCAGACAGTAAATGTTGTAAAGACCAATATGGTCTCAATAGCAACTAGCCCATTGTGCTATGATTGTGCAAAAGTAGACTTGGACAATATGTGAGTGAATAATCATGATTGTGTTACAAGGAAACTTTAGAGACACTGAAATTCCAATGTGATGGCTTCTTCATGTCACACAATATCACTCTTCTGATACTTCTTTTCTCTACCATGGAACACAGGCAAAACACATCTGGGTTGCAGCAGTCAGTGGCATACCAAATTCATCTGTGTACCTTTCGTGCTCTCCCTGATGCTCTCTTCCAAGTCACCCAAATCGTTTGAGAGATCAGACTGAACTTTCTGTTTTGTGTTGTATTTGAAAATACATATGTAGAGGGTCCAAGTTGCCAAAACTCTTGACTATGTTCCCTGTCATGAGTGTTTTATCTTGGGTAAGTGTTTGGGATTTTTTGACATTTCAAGATAAACCAGGAAGAGCTGGGAATAAAGATGGAATAATAAAACTTAGGGAGAGTCATAAAGATTTTTTTAGAGGTTGTGATGAAACTTAGATCCCTTAAAAATATTCACGAATCAATGGGGTGTGAAGGTATTATAAGTACCCCTGTTTAGATGGAGGGGTACACCCCAGAGAGTGACCCATGTTAGCCACTTGAGTTTCTGAAAAAGTCCTGCAAATGTCCTGAATTGTAGAACAGGTACTCAGGGCTAAAGGAAGCAAATGATCAAAGAGGAGAAATGGAACTCTCACTGGATGTAGGTTTCCAAATGTATTGTAGCAAATGAAATGTGCTCCCCAGAGCATGTTTCATACTTACTCTTTGTAATAGGCACACTCAGCTTAAAACATACAAATCTCAAATTCCACTTAATTTTAGTAATTGCGTATCAGAGTATGTCTGCTATATTTAACAAGATGATACAATCAACTTTGTGAGAATCTGCCTATTAGACTACATTTAAATTTACAGTAGAATAATTGATATGCAAAAGTTTAAAATCCTACTGCAATAGGTTATTACTCAAAGACAATTGAATTATGCTATGCTTATATGTGTGTGGACACATTATGAATGTCTGAAAATTGGTACTCCATATATTCATGTGGTTATTTCCACATCGCTCTTTTAAAATTATTCTGACCCTATTCTGTGTGAGCCATTTATCTTCAGAATATGCTGGTATAGTGGCTCACCAACAGGTAAATGCACACACAGCCCAGGGAACATTGTCAACACTGTCAACAAGATAGAATAGATTTTGTAGCTATATTTGATTTTTAGTGATTTTCTTTACTTTTCAGTGAATGTCTTGTCTTTTGGGGAGAAATGAAGTGAAAACATTAGTAAAAGTGGTACTCGTAGATATTCAGGGGAATGTCTCAAACTAAAACTTATTTTTTTCGTTTTCTTTGAAAAATGTTTTAAAAAGTAAAAGTTTACTACACTAGTCTTAGCTTCATATTATTTTTATAACTAAATTCCAGGGATATGTTTATAATCTCTCCAAATTCTGATCTACTGGGGAAGATTTTGAAAATCAAGCTTTATATATTTATTTTTGGTGGTATAAAGATACCTACATGCTTCCTATACACCTGAGTAATGTGACTGTTTGTTCTATTTTCATGATTAATTGCGTCTTTCTGAGATTCCTTCAGAATTCCCTTATCCACAATTAAAATCCCATGATTTATGTGGAAGCCAGGACAGAATTCAGATCATGAATCTTTACCTTAGCGATTTCACTAACCAGATACAACCCTACTTAAAAAGGTGCATAAGAGTGAACTTTTATATAGAACCTCAGCTTTCAAAATGCAGGTTTAAGCTAATGACCTTATTAAACTAATAATGGAAATTAGGTTAGAATGGAGCCTATTTGTTTCCACTTTTGTGCATAAAAAAGGAGAGAGAACTGAGAAGCCATGATACAATTCTGTCATATAAGATCTTAATACACACTTGTAACACAGTTAATTTTATTAAAAGTGGCTTTGTCCACTCAATAAGAATTTAGCGATTCTAACCTTTCTTTAGTATTTGAAAGCTGCATTCAAATGCAAATGTCTCAGAGGATTTAGATATTGCTATTCCCTGGCAGTTAACAAAGAGATTCGATAATGGTAAAGAAGGAAGGCCAGGGCCACACTGTCTTGACCTAGAGAACTATGCTGAGAGAGACAAAGAGTGCACTCCACAGACGGGTCTTCTGAGTTCTGTTGGGCTATGTGTAGCCACTAAGGACTTCCTTTCCTTCTGAGTTCCAGACAACAAGCTTTTCCTTCCCTTACTCAGAACTATGGAACCAGGGGGCCAAGATGCCGATTTACCAGCTGTCAGCTTTTCTTAGGAATAATGTGATTACACATTTCCTTTCAAAATAGTTCAGAGGACCATGTTTGAGGTGTATCCTAACATCCTTGGCATAAAGACACCTCAGGCACAAGACATAGTTCCATTCAGAACTTAGAATTTCACCCAACCCTTTGAAGTAGGAGGGAGATACCTGCACTTGTATCTGAGGGCAGCAAGTCTGTGGTCTACAAGCTGCTGCCACTTCTAAATTAAGTTCTGTTTTAGGCCATTAAAAATCTATATTAAAAAATATCTTCTTTCTGTGTAGGTTGGCAGCATAAAAAGTGAAAACTAAGTTAAGCTGCTTATAATAAATTGGGAAACATCATTACAAGAACAGTGCATAATCCTTGTGTATAGTACCGAAGAGGGAATTGAAACATAGTCATAATGAAAAAATATTAATATCCCTGCTATCATCGTAATTGTCTCATTTAATGAAAGCTACTTATGTGACCAAAACCAGCCCTCCATATGGTTCTTTAAATGCAAATAGAAGTGAAAAGCCATTTACACTGAACAACAGTAATTGGGCACACCATAAGCGTTTGGCCCATTCATCAAGCTTTCATCCTCAAACTTCAACCTCACTGGGTACTCAACAAACAGCGAAGCAGCTTTCAGTATAAAGCAATTCAGTATAAATTTCATTTTTCAAGGATGGAGAAAAGATTTGCGCTATCATGCCACCCTCCTTCTTGTACCCTGTATCTTCCAATGAAAGGAAGTTGGTATGGAGGAACCAAAAAGAAGGGGAGAGGCATCTGACAACAAGCTGAGAGCTCACTGTTTCGCCCTAAAAGTGGTTCATTTATTCTATGAGGTCGATTAATTTGGCACTGAAATTTTCCTCATAGTATTTCCTTTGGCCTGTTCCTTTATTTGGTTCTAAAAAGGGGGCAAAGATTTTCCCTTCTTTGGAAAAGGTGGAAAAGAACTCCAGATACTTGAGCACTGCTTGTGAGTTGCCAGATGAGGAAGACCAGGGGTAGGACCCTGCTTTCACTTCTTCAGCCTCATTCTCAACAGGGTAGCCTCTGACTGCCTCTTATATTTGGAAATGAAAGGCAGAGACACCTACAAATCAAGTCTTTATTTTTCTTTGAATTGGAAGATATCATGAGAAAGAGGATTCAGTTACATTAGTTTTCTGCATTATTAACCCTGACACATGTTCAGGCATCCTGAAGGTGAAGTAGAATCCCCAGCATTGATTTTAAGACAAAGGACCACAGTGTTTACCACAGTGTTTATCCTGAATGTGGGGAGGGAGATATAGCTATCCCTCTCAATTTGCAAATGATTCAATTTGTGTTTCAACAAAACACTTAATTGAAATAGTTAAAAGGAAATAGTCACTTAAGATATTAATATATTAGCTAAATTCCTTCCTATAATATTACTTTCTCAAATTATGAAAACGTCATATTCTAGCAGACTGACTCTATGAGTACTGTCTGAGACAGTACTTGTGCAGGAGATTATTTAGGCTATGAAGGGACCCTGGCATGTCTGTTTTCTAAAGCTGTATTAGTTTATATGAGAAAAACTGATTCCTTCACACACAGTTTGAAGGAAGTTTCCGTCAAACACAGACTCAGATCTCTTGCCTAGAAGTAATATGATGTCCCTTATCTCCACTTCCTGGAGCTCACAGTGGAAGTGTGACTGTTTTTTACAAGAGATATGAAAAGTTTCTTTTCCATAGTGCCCTGAAGATGGACACCTGCCACTCCTACAGTTTGTTCATGACTAACTTTGCCCTGGGCTGCCTTATCCAGCTTCATGTTAGCAGATGGTTCCAAGAGTCACTGACTTTTGTGGAATGGAGACCAACAACCCACCACTTTGCCATGTTGGGTCCCTCTGGCTTCATGATAAACACTCTTTAACTTGCAGGTCCTGCATATATCCCTTGAATCAGAACCAGAAATTCTGATTTGAGCTCATCTTACTATGTCTCCAAGGATCTGTTCTAGCAGTCCATGTCTTTTTTTTTTTTGGAAATGATGCATTCCAAATCCATTTTTACTGATGAGATCCATAGGTTATGCTTTCTAGCCTTCAGTCTGCAGAACCATGGAAGAAAGCTTAGTTTGATGTATTCACAGTAAATTGCAAAACACAGAAATGAAAATATCTTGCATCTGAGATCTTTGAGGGACCGTCTCTAGTGATCTGCCTGGTACACATATTCTTTGTATTTTGAAAGTGTCTTTTTCCCTCTTTTCTCCTTCTTTCTTCACCCAAAATGCTAGTACTAGGACTGTTCCACTCTAGAGAATTCATAACAGTTATATGAGGAGAAATTAATAAGGAGACTAACCTTTCCATCCTTTCCCACTACCCTTTGGCTATTTCACTCTTCTTTCCCATCCAATGTCCAATTAAGAGGGTGGACACAAGGAATGAAAGGTTAAGACCTCAACCAGAGATGGTTCTGCCTCTTATTAAAGTTTTTGTTAGAAGATTTGGTGGAAAAACACATTTTACAGCACCTATTATCAGTGTTGAGGTTTGAGGAATTTCATTTGCTCACCATTCTCTGCATCATAGCCCAAGAATACTAATATCTGAGATATATTTGAACTACTTTAACTAGCTGACCAATCAGATACATGTTTCCTGGAAGTGCTTGCAAATTTCCATAAAAATTTGTTAGTACTAATACAATATAGTTTTACTGCTCTCCATTTCAGAATCCTTTTTCCCTATTCTGGCTGCTTTCTTTCTACTCATCCTCCCATATCTCATGAACTTTATCCTGCCTCTGTTCCCATAGCAACTTGGTCATGCTGCCTATGTTTTTACAAGGGTTTGTGGAATATTCAAATCATGAAGTCATAAAGAAGAATGATCTAGTGGTAAAATGTCACATAATAAGGTCTGAGAAAAAACCCAAGATCTTCCTTAATGTAACCTGTTTTCCTTTGAGACCAACTTTCAGAAACTTGTAGTGATTGTTCATATCAGTTGTTTATTAGGAGGCAAGTTTTTAAGGTCAGATGTACTTTCCATTGAAAAAGTTTGTCATTTGTTCAAGAAAATTTTATTGAATTGTCTCTAAATAAATAGTATACTTCAGGTATGTCCAAACATAATAAAATCACTATGGGAGTTTAGATAGGAGAGATTACTTATAGTCAAAGAAGTTAGTTTCCAAAACTATTAAATTTTAGGCCTCAGCAGTACTCTACACTATTTTGGCCTTCATGTGATTGATTCTTTATTTCTTGGCCCAACCCACCTACCAATCACATGTGACCAAGAACATGGGAGTCACTGTAGTTGAATTTATAGGATAACTGTTTATTTAGTCTCAGTTTTGAAATATACCAAGAATGAATTCTAAGTGATTGTCAAAGTTTGCTCACAGAATATATTATTGCAACTATTATCCATGACATTCTTTGCTAGGCTGTGCAACTTATTTAGTGTGATCCATATGCCAGGCAAGTGGCAAGGCCACCTGTGATGATGCCTTATAGCACACACTGCTGACATTTCTCACATTCTCATTGATTGTTAAGCTTTAACTTTATATTCCTTGTCTTTTCTCTCCATTCAGATCTAAGTAGAAACTTGTTTGGCAAAAAGGCAGATTATCATCAGTGACATTTGTGTTTACCAAAAGGAGGGTAGAAGAACATTTTCATTGGCAATAAAATGAAAGCAAGTGTTTTTCTGCTCTCCCTTTAAAATTTTTTTCTTCATGATCTGAGGACTGTGGCTTTACTAGCTTCATAATATTTTTGGAAACTGAAAGGACAGGAGGAGTCAGGTAAATGTGTTGCTATAAATCAAGATAGGTGAATTCTCTGAAGAGAAAGAAGGGCTGTGTGCCTTGGGGATTGTTGTTCTCTTGAAGAGCTTGTGGTTCCAGAATAATGAATTCCCAAACTACAGGCTTGATTTCTTGCCCAAGAATGCTGGCACACTGACCAAGTCAGATCTGTGTTCTTACACATGCTGTGATTAATTCTATATGATGTTCTTTGTACATAGAAGAGAATGAAGTTAGTGATATGGGATCACACAATAGAAAGTTGTGAGAAGTTGTATCTGAAAAATCCCCTTCATCTTTGCTCATGTGGGGTGAAGGGGAGGAAAGGAAAGGGAGAAGGATATTTTTGGTATGTAATGAAAGCATACAAGGAATCTGACAATTCCTGCAAAGAATGAGATATAGCCAAGATAGTATAAGGTGGTTTTAAGCAGCCTTATTTTTGGCTTCTCTTGAATACCATGGTGACTATCTCTACTGGAACCACACCACACTGCAGAAAAAGATGTATCCTTTGTCCCTCACCCTGAGGGACTGGGATGCAGAACTGAGTAAGAAGCTCATCTCCAGTTGTACATGAACTGAGGCAACAAGATCCTAAAAAGGTTTTACTAAAGTTTCATTAAACTAGGGGATCAACAAACTGGCCAAAACAAATCATTGCCTGTCTTTGTAAATAAGGCTTACTTGAACTCCAACATAACTTTTTGTACATTTTCTCTGACTGCTTTCAAACTACAGAAGCAGAGTCAAATAGTTGTTGATACTTGCAACAGATTCCATGTAGTGTAAACCATTTACTAGCTTGTTCTTTAGCATAAATGTCTGCTGACCCCCTACGTTAAATCATCCCCACATTATAGTATTGCCATCAGAGTTAAGCTAGAGAACAAAGCAGACTGGAAATACCGCTCACTGAAGTCAAAACATTTTGAAAAAATTAACTAAGATTTAAAGATGGAAGTAGAATACATGTCAGCATAAGCATACTATTTTAATTAGCTATAAATTGTGGGAATTCAAGGGAGTCATTAAGATTTGTTGGAAAGTCACATTTTCTGTGCTCTGTGTTAGACAGTTGAAGTAGGTTGCTTGAATTTTGATGTCAAAGAAATATAGTCTTTCCCAGAGATTTTGGGGGGGCTGGTGTGAATAAAACCCAACAAATATCTGGGCACCCAAGCACCCACTTGTTTTGATGATTTTTATGATCTTAGATGTGGGAGGGGCCAGTCTGCTCCAGAGCCCAGACTTATGGGGTGCATCACCTGAAGCCCTTACTTGGAAATGCATTTTCTCTTCTGTGCAAGATACACAACTGTTAAGTTTGCAGGCAAAGCTATAGTTCCTTTTGTTTACTGTTAATGGAGAATAAAATGGAACAAGCAGGAACATGTACACTCAGTAAATTAATGACAGCATCCATGGGTAATGGGTACACGGATGTTTTGGTGGCAATTATTTTCTTGTAAACAGCAAATTAAAAATCATCAACTCTTATGGCCATTATGGATTAGAGTTAATGTAGTTTGAAATCTATGAATTGCCTTGGTAGAAGAGAAAATACTGGCTGTAAGTGATGTGTTTAGGGAAGCTGGTATTGCTCAGTGCTCTTTTATTTTTCCCTTTTTATGCCAAATTCTGTTCCCTGAGTTGGGGTTTCAGGCTGATTCCCATATTGATCAGAAAATGAATTCAACATAGTTGTGGAGTTTGTGGGTTATAAATGAGGTATCTCATGCTTTGTCAAAGTGACTGGGAAAGATTCAACCTAATTTCTTTCCCCTGTATGTTCAGACCTTTCTGTAGTCTCTCATTTTTCAACATATGCCTTTTCAAGAACATATCTATTCCTTTTCGGCCTGCCTCTCTGAAGAATCAGGTTCTCTCGCTGCCATCCTCCTTTCTTGATTTTCTTCCCTGAGCCTGACTGCTTTCTAGTTGGGCCCTTGGTTCTCAGATTCTGGATCTCCTTGGAAACAGGGAGCGACATTCTATCCTTTCTTGGCAGGCATGTACCTTCCCTTTCAGAGAAGAAAGAGTCAGGTAGGATGTCTGTTCAAGAATAAAGAATAAAACATGGAAATGACAGAGCAAGTCAAACAGTAAGAAAGTAGGCTTTGCTTCAAAAGGAAAAAAAAAAAAGATAATAGTACCAAAGGAAACAGAAATACAAATTTCTGCCAAGATTCTCTTTCCTAATCATTTTGGGACATACAGTGACTGAGAGAGGGAGAGGAGAACCATTTTTTGTCAGTATTCCCTCCCTGTTCATTGTCTCTCCAACTGTACCCAAACCTGCTTGTTCCATCAATGCAGAATGAAAAGTATCAGCCCTGACCTTCTCACATTTAGCAAAGTCTGTTATGACACTCTCTTCCATTCTGAACCCCAATGTCAGGTTAAGCAGGGTACTCATTCACAGTACCTAGGTAAACCTTTTGCTTATTTAATGCTCTCTGCCTTCCAACTTGAGCTATCAGCCTTGAACAGCCTTTTTTGCATCAAAACACTAGTTTTGCAGGCTGAGTATGCCCCAGTGAGGGGTTAATAATGCTGCAGGTTGTCGCACAGGAGGGAGAAGGGAGATGTTATTGGCTAAACATTCCTGGGACCCTTTAAAAAGCAGCAACTTGACAGTGACAGTCACCCGTCACCCCCACCCCATTTGGGTGGGCCAATATGCAAACCTGGAGATGGGACCAGGATCAAGGAGAATTTTTCCATACTTGTCTCAAAAAGGAAACCGGGTTGGCAGGAAATGCTCCACAGTGTCATATTTTTTACTTTTTTTTGTTCCCCACTAGCTAGACCTCATATGAAGCATGATCAGAACAATCCATAAATTTATCAGGGCCTGGCAACCACATTCATACATCCATACCACTCTAGTTTTTCAAATATTTATTCATAAAATCCTTTCAGAAGTTGTTCCCATTACCTGTTGATGCTGTTTTTCTGTGCTAACATCTGCCAGTCCTTGCCTTTGGCATTGGGGGTGTCAAATGTGGCACAAATTCGCTGTCTAATGGAGTAGGGGATTTTGAAGGCTTTGGGACCAGTCTGGGCAGGGAAATTGCTGTCCTCTTGCGCAAAGAAAGTGATGGTTTCTCTTTCACTCTATTTAAAAAAGAAAAAAAAATAAAGGAAAGCATGATCAAATCCAACTGCTCAACACTTATTTTTAAAGAAAAATCTGTTAACACCATGTACAAATTATTTGCCTGTTGTGATGAACGCTATAAAGTATACTGATAAGTCTCTCTCCTAAAACAATAAATAACTTCCCTAGTGGTTTACTAAATTGTGTTTGGGAGATTAACAACAGTTTCTACTTAGGGGAGTCCCATCTTCAGTGTCCTACATACAGATAAAAGGTAAGAAAAGGATTAGTCATTTTTGGGCTCCCAGGGCTAGAGCTAGAATCAGTAGGAAGAAACCACCAAGTGACATATTTCAATTCAGTGCAAGGAATGAAGCCCTGATAGTCACAGCTGACCAAAAGTCAGCAGGCTGATCCCAGGAGCTGGTGGGAAACCACTTGTCAGGAAAGTTACTGAAGGGAACTGATTACATGTTGATCATCTGACAGTATGTCTTTCCCCCAGTTCTCAAGGGCTATTATTCCCAGTAAATAGGTTTGTCTTTTTCCAGGATTAAATTGCTTTTAGTAAATATACGAGCCATTTGTGAGTCCTTGGAAAAGGTAGACTTATCTTGGGGTGGTGTTGGCCAGAGAGCTTCTGTCTGCGATCAGTCCAGCCTGCCTCTGATTAGAGCTGTTGAGTGAGGATTTGTTGTTTCATTACATCACAGCTATTAGAATGTAATAGTCTACATGTTATACAAAAGTTCAGTTGGCTAGAGTGGCTGCTAATATTTGTGAATAGATAGAATTTTAAGGCCTGAACAGTACAGGATTGAGTTCCCCTGTAATCATGTATCTCAAGATATAAAGAATACTGCAAATATAACTATTGTCCTAATCAGTTGATGATGAATTTAGCAAGGGATATTTCCTGGGTGTGCCTAACCTGATAAGAGGCCCTTCAGAGAGAAGGAGGCAGCTCTTTATCTGGAGGTCTTTCTCTAGGGGGGCTGAAAATAAGTGCTGGCCACTACCCACAGGGATATATTTTGACTTGAGGATTCACTCTAAGAGCTGAGATTGACCCCTATTCAACAATAAGTTTAAAAATGAGGATTTTTTTTTTTACTCTACTCTGATGACCACAAGGAAACAAGTTCTGTCTACAACCTGAAAGGAGCTTGGAAAAGGGCTCTGAGCTGCAAATGAGAATGTGTGTGGCTCTCTTGATTTCAGTTTTGTGATATCCAGAGAAGATGAAAGGCCAGTGGTGGCAAAATACATGAGCCAACAAACAGGTGTTGATTTTTGCTGCTGAACTAGTAGTAATCTTCATGCAGCAAAATCAAACCAAAAAAAAAAAGAAAAAGAAAAAAAGAAAAATTAGGACATCAAATCTGAGATTGAGCTAAAAATACAGTTATGGCAATTTAACCCCCCAAACTATCCTTCATGTTAGAAATATGCCCTACTGTGCTGTCTTTCAAGTGAATACACACCCTTCCTGGCTGCCCCATGAACCCACCCTGATGAGTTTCCTGACCTTCACCCATTGTCCACCTGCTGGGACCACTGTCTGACAGTCCACCACAGCTAGGGCTGAGGCTGCCCATCTTTGTGCCTTGAGCCTCAGAGCACATTACTCCTTCTGGAATCTGTTGGTGGAGAAAACTAGTTCATATTAGAGAGATCTTATTAAGGATTGATGCTGTGTTTTGACTTTCTGTTACCATTTAACACAGTAACATTTTGAGGGTTGTACTTTGGAAACACAATGCCTTAACTGTCATTGCAGAGAGCATCTCAGATGGTGTCGTAAGAAAGAGATGTTTCATAGCCAAATGCATTTGAAAAATGCTGCATATTATATCTTCTTATTGGAAATGTAAAGTACATATTATCATGTTGAATATATTCTACTTTACTGGTTTTAGTTCTACTGCCTGGAAAATGTACATCAAAGGATCTTCCAGTATTTGGGGTTAGCAAGGTGTAATAGAAAAAGCATAATTTTTAGAGTCAGAAAGATCTTGTTTTAGAGCATGAATCTACCATTCCTAGTTCAGTGTGTTCTTGGATGGCACTTGACCTCTTCTCAGCCTTTATTTCCTAAGCAAAAATCTTTTGGCATCTATTTAGACTGCTCAGAGATGATAAAATTTGGTATGTTACCCAAATAGCTTGTGACACAGCTGAAACTTGAATTCCAATATCACTACACCATCTGCTTTAAGACAATTACCAAGAAATCCAGAGTGGGGTGATTATGAAAAAATTCCCTGAGTGGTATTAGCATTATGCTTCAGAAATTAAGAGTAGAAAGTGCCTCATGGAGGAGCCATTTGAATTGGTCTTAAAGCATGGGTAGCTACTGATTGAATAGAAATTAAGTGGATAAGGTGATATCAGGCAGACAGTGGACAACTCATTTTTGCTATTAGATGGCCATAAAATAAGACAATGCAGGCTTCCTACAGCATTAAAATTAAGTTACAATATAACATCAAAATTTTTTATAAAATTTCATCCAGCCTTTAAAAATGCATGCCAAGAGTAATAATTCCCTTAAAAACTTCATAACTTAAGGAAAGACAGTATCAATTAAAAGGATGTTAGAAACTGCACTAAGTAAAAAAGGAACCCTACGCATGGTAAAGGTAACTGTCATTTTAAAATGGCACCAACAGATGTTAATCTGACAAAAGGTTGCTAGACAATGCAACTGAAAATTTCCATTCCAGAGGTTTGCAATAGAGAACAGAACGAACTTCTGGAAATTCTCATGGAAGTTTTGAATAGACTATGTCGACTGAACTGTATTGTGGGCAGAAGAGAAACCAACTTGCTATATAAAATTTTCAAAAAAAATGGCAATTTATGGCTGAGTAAAATATTACACAAGAGGGTCTCTAGAACTATTTTTTCCGTTTAGCACACTTTAATAAGTGCCTCCCTTTCCCTCAAAGTTCTCAATTTTAAATATTTTCCATGCATAGGGATGACACTTTATGTAACATTTATGATGCATTCTAAAAGACATCTGGGACAAGTAATAAAAATCCTGTAGATACATCACATTTTCTGATTGTTTAAATTAAATATGCAGAGGAACAGTAGATTTTCATGCTCTGCATATCTGAGATAAGCTGCTGTTACCTGGATAGCTTGGGAGTTGTAAATCAATGAGAAATTCCAAGTAGTTTGTCCATTTTGTAACAGACAAATCATCCCCCAACTTCTATCACTTTTGGAAAAAAGATAAGAGAATTACTTGAAGGGAAATTGTTACATGTAAGATTCCAATTTAAGTAGTTTTTACCAAAACAAAGATTCTTTAATGATGTTGCCTTAGTAAGGAATGATAAATTACTCAGAGATTTTTCTTTTCTCTTCAATATTAGCATAATGATTTTGCTTCAGTCCAGTTTTTACACTGGTGATAATGTCAATTTACAGAGTTATCAATTGATACTCATCATCATGAAGCAACTGAACTGGGCTAATTTTAAGGAAAATTCACCTGCTTCTAAAGACTGAAATAGTAATGGTCACTGTAAAGAACAGAGAAGATACATTATCTTGGTCACTGAAACCATTTTTAACTGTGAATGATATGGATGATTGTATTTACTTGGAAAACTATTCAGATAAGAGGCATGATGAGATATGATAGAAGCGAAGCTGAATATGAAGGAATCAAATGCCTTCAAGAACATGATTAATACATTGATTTAGAGGGAGAGCTATGGGGACTACCACAATGTAAGAAAAATCTTAAATAAATTTTAAAAAGGCAAAAGAATATGGACATTAAAACTGAAGGCATAATTATCATCTATCAGTCACCAAAAATCTAAAAATATCATGTGTATGATAAATATTCATTATCTCTCATATTTGCATTGTTGAACTCACAAACCAGTGACACTAAAACAATTCATTAAAGTAAGGTGGGAGCTCTGTGCCTAAACATGTAGGGATTATTATTATTTTTTCTTGAGGGAAGGAGAAATACTAAAAATATCATCTATTAAAAACTCAGAAGTTTTATTTCTATATTTTTAATTCATGGAACTCTACTACTTATTTAAAATGACATAATTCAGTCTGTCTAGTAGCTATGAAAAACTGATATACTTGAACAGGTAATCTATTATTGTAATTCACTGATTGTTAGACTCATATCTAGAATGCATCCCACCTTTTTCCCAGCTAATTGCAATTCTCAACACCTTCTGGGTCTTTACTTTTTACCCTGCAAAAACTAAATTATATTTAGGGGCAAACTACCACATACAACACTAGTACTATGTTTTTCCGAGTGAGACAACAAGGTTGAAAGGACCTTGAGAGATGGCTCAGTCAAGATGGAATCTGGCAAATCCACATGTAGGGAATCTACTATTGAAGACCTATCAATGAACACTTATTCTAGATGGTCATGCAAATAGTTACATCCCATCCTTCTGCAGTCTTGAGGAAAGAAATTCCTAATCTTCACACTCAAGCCAAAACTGCTGGTGCTGGGATGTTTATCACAAGCACCTAAGTCTCCAACAGAAAGTTTATAATTTAGCCTAGGCCATAGTTAGGGTTGATATCTTAGACCTCCTTGTTTGGAATCCTGAAATAAACTAATCTGGAAATTCAGACTTTGATCATGAGATCAGGTATATCATTTGGCGACCCTGGTTCTTCATCTTGTGCTGTATGGTTCTGGACAGTAAGGCTGATGTCTTTTGAACTGTCTTTTGAACTGAAATCACATAAATTGGGATTGTATAGCACTTAGTTCAAAGCTTTGTGATTGTTGTATCTGAAAGCATATAAAATGGTACCAGAAGTCCAGTGGTTTTCAAATGCTATTTTCTTCAGACATACAAAATGAAAATCAATTAGATTTGTCTAAGAAAGACAGTTTGTGACAAAGAGAAACACACTGACCAAATTCCAGCAGTATCACTTGAAGCGGTTGAAGAAAAAAAGTGATTCTTAACAGAATCAAAAGGATCAATAGAACATCTATGATGCCCTAGCCTACAAACTGGATGAATAGAGCCCAACAATGAATATCTAAATATTATTCTGATACTTGCCTTTTATTACCAAGAGATGCTGTGAAGTCATCTTTTCCAAAGCATTTCAAAGTGATTGTAAAGCTGTGAAGCATTTGAACAAAGACTTGGAAGGTACAGGCCAAGACTGTGTAGACTAGCTCATTTCCTTCTATGCACTTCCAGAATTTATTTAAGCAAGGAGAAGGTTAAGGAAGTACAAACCTTAACCCAATCCTTCTACACAAATATCCTATATTAGTCAAAGTTGATCCTCAATATCTGAGTGCCTTAAAAATACAAAACCCTTTAAAATCTGCAATTCTTTTGTTGATCTATTAACATATTAAGGGCAACTTACATCAAAAGCATCTATACATTCTGCCTTTTCAAGCTTGCCTTGAATACCAACTCTTCATAGATGTTCCTTTTGTTTTTATTTTAAAACTTTCATGCAATTTTTATTTTACTGTGAAATGTATTATGTTAAATATGCCATGACTGTTCAAGAAAGAAACCAAAAATATCTTACCCCAGGATGCACTGGATCTACCCTCTCTATCAAAACTACTTTAGCATATAATGTTAATTGGCAATAATGAATGCAAATACTGTATAAACATGTCAGTTAAGACAGCTATCAATTTTGAGGCACAATCCTTCAGAAAGCCATTGCTCTTCAGAAAAACTATTTGGGGAATTAGCAATACTCATTTTGCATAAACAATGAATTGAAATGAGAATGGAGAGAAGTGATAATGTTGTGAGACAAGTTTTTAAAGAGAAAAAAACTCTAATTGATTTCTATGTATATAAAGTATGTTAAATCTTTTTTCATGCCCAAATGAACATTATATTTATGTACAAATTATATATATATATACATATGTGTGTATAGATTTTCATATATTCTACAGGTGAACAATTAATTATTTTTCTAAATTAGCCAGGCATTATCTTAGACTTGCTGAACAAATGTCTTACATGATTCTACCCCTCAGCTACTCCCTTCATGTATCCCCACATAACTACTCATAAGGGACTAACACTGTTTATAAACTTAAGTCCAAGCCATGAAATCATTCAGTGGTTTATGGTTAGTGAGTCATGGGAGAGGTCAGGTGTCTTTTTGCAAAATTTCCAAGTAAATTTGCCTTTGATTCTCATTCTAACTCCGCTCTTTCAATAGTGATATGACCTTAGGCAGGTCCTTTCCCTTTTTGCACTTCCAATTCCTTACTTGATCAAATGAACCTAATATCTACTTGATCCTATTGTATTCCTGAATCTAGCTTGATGGAATGGGGAATGTGCAGAACACTGGAGGGTGTGGAAAATTATGACAATAAGGAACCAAGGCTCTGATGGAATAACACACGTGGGGTAACTGACTTGGAAAACTAGTCAGACCCAGCAGAAAAGAGGCTAATGGTGACTTTGTGCTTTTTACGGTCAGTCTCAATTGCACTGTCAGACAATAATGGATTTCAGCTGATAGCTTAAGCCTGTTAGGCTAGGGTTTTGTGTATAAAATGCCTGTAGTAGTTCCTTCCCCAAAGATCCTACCACAGAGTCTAAATTCTGATGGATTGAGTTCATGTCCATGGGAAGTTCAGTTCAATCTTCAGCCTGGGAAAAGTTCATTTTTTCCTTATCAGTGATGAAGATTAAAATATTTAGTGCATTCTGTGGCTCTTTCACAACCTGTGCTGCACCACCCAGATAGGTATATTATTCTCATGGTCCTTTAGAAGCTGGTTCAATGACTTTGTAGACCAAGGACTTACCTCTAGGATTGATGTCTGTACTTGAAGAATCTGTTCATGGCCTTTGAGCTGCCGGATGCAGATCTTGCATGACAACTGGGTGGTGGTGGGCGTATAGCGCTCTAGGGAGAAGGCACAATGCAGGGGCTGCCGGTTGCTGCACCACACGCGGGAGAAGGGGACTTCCTGTGAGGGGAAAGACGTGCATGCTATGCTGAGTCAGGCTGAGATAAGTGGAGAACAGGAGAAACCTAATGGCAATAATTATGATGATGATGACGCTGATCACAGCAAAGATAATTGCCTAAATGACTTTGGTGGAATTGTTGTAGAAATAATGTTGCAGCATATGCCAAAGCAGCACAAAAGTAATTAATGTCAAATCCAGTTGATAACATGAATTCTGAACCATGCTCCAAGAACTCAGATTTCAGTTGATGACACACACAGTGAAAAAGAATACCGTTAAAAGTTCATGTTTTTTTTTTTTTTTCTACTTAAAAAAAAAATGTTCCTCGAAGATATCTATGGTCCAATCTTTTATGGCCAATAAAAGGGGGAGTAGGATTATAACCATCTTACTTAAATGAAAATCAGGTGTGTGACAATTACTTATGCCCACATTATAAACTCAGAACATGGATAGAACACAATACTGCTAATCTACATTCACAAAAATGTTACATGCTGCAAAGTGACATCTCTCTCTTCCCCCCTCTCCTCGCTCTCTCCCTCTTTCTCTCTCTCTCTCTCTCACACACACACACACACAAACACACACACACATACACTCTTTTGGTTTTGTCTGTTTTGTTTAGTCTTAAGCCTGAATCAAGAATACAAGGACTCTGAAAAGGCCTATGTATGGGACACGGTGTCATTTCATTGACTTGCTTCCTTTGCAAGATGTGGGCTGTTAATATGCAACGTTACCTTGACCATCCTCAGTTCTCCCTAATAAGACAGGGGATGGAATCATGAAAACTACCATTTATAGACTTTGCTGCCAGCAGGGGGTTCACATTTCCATTTGACCAGTGAGAGGCATTTGTGCTGAACTTGGAAAGTGCAGGTGCAATGGAAGTCATCCAGCTCCTCTAACGTCAGCAAGCTGGCCCAAAGGTGTCAGCTGACGGTACATGGGAGCTTTGGAGAGGCCTTGGGCATTCCCCTTACACCACCTGCTTCAGTGCTAGGACATATTTTTGAAATTTCCTGCACTTGCTAGTTTCCTAACATCATTAGTGGCTTTCTCTAACCTTGGCTCTCCTAGGCTTCCCAAAGGTTTTAGAAGCACATAACTTCCATGATTAAATTTCTCCTTGGTTGACATATCTTGAATTGTGGGCTTTGTCTTTAACAAAAAAAATGCTCTAATGAAACTCAAGTGGGTTTGATGAGTTTTTCAGACACCAACATGAGCAGGACAATTCTCCAAGAAGGCTGACTTCAGGGCCACATTAGAAACAATAGGCTGATGGTCATCAAGGAATTGCTGTACTGGATCACTATTTGTTTATATCACCAGCAAGAAGGCACCAATCGATTTAATGGTGCATCTTTCCCTCTTGCTCATAACCAGTTCCACTACACTCTTTTTTCTTCTTGGTGGTAGAAACCATAGCAGAGGATACTTCTGACCTGAATGGCTCCTCTTCTGACCAGAATGACTTCTCAGCAACCTTTAGAGGAAGGCTTTTTTGCCCAAAATACTCATAAATAGCTTTCGCCTCCACCACATGCTTCACCATATAACAGCAGTAATACTGTGCCTACAAAGTTGTTTCTCCTTGTCTAATCTGATCCTTTTTAAGATTCTCCTGAAGATTCCTACCATTTTGTAAACCATGGGTAATCTTACATTAAACCTCAGCCTCTAGCACTTATTGTCTGCTCACACAGAAAACTGCTATCTCTCTGTGGAGGATTCTAAATTTAGCATTTATGTAGCTATCGATCAATAATTTATCAAGCATTATGTGGTTATAAATCAATAATTTAAAAATTATTCTATTGGGCCATTACTTTTTCAGGCAGGTTTACTGGTTTTCTCTTGGTCATGTTATCTCTTACTCTTGTACTATTTCCCTCCTCCCTAAGTTTGGAGGTAGTATTTGTTTTTATTAAAGTACCATTTTTTTTACATCTTTGTTAGTATTTTGATGTTGATAGGATTTTCTCCTTTATTTTCAGTCATAGTAACACTCCTACCACTAAAGCAACCATCTTCCACGATGGTCCTTTGTCATCTCATCTTTCTCCAATGTCCTACCTCTTTAAAGAGCTCCTTTCATTTCATTTTAGATAACTGTAGTAATTTACTCTGTAATCTTCCTGTCCTCAGTTTCTACTACATGGAGCCAATCAGGTCCTAAGACTTGACTGGAGAGGGAAATGGAAAGCATTTTATATATGGTCTCTTTAACTGTAATCATTAGAGGGGGCACCTAAGGACTGTTTTTATTGTGATGTCTTTGCTTAGAGGGCCAGAAGACCCTCACCCTCTGACAATAGCTCTGACCCTAGACTTCTGCTTGTCCTCCAGGAGCTTCTGTCACCTGATTCTCCATGTGTATTGCATTATTATTGTAATAGACCTAGAGTGAATGTTCTGTTCCAAAGCAACAGTATGCAGCACCATTCCATTCTCCGAGAGCCATGGCTAACTTAGCTCTCTGTGGTTAAAAGAGAGGTTTCCTAAAGTTGTTTTGCTTAATTATGCTAATTTAGGAAGTGTTTGTTTTCTAGAACAAATTTGAGACATTAAAGCATAATTTAAGATCTGTACTACAAGGCCAAAGAGAGTGGAATTGAAGGTCTAGCTCTTAACACACCTCCATCTCTGGCAGTGGATCTAAATCCTTGGCAAGTGTTTATCATCTTAACAAAAATGGCACTAATCATTCAATGAAACCTATCTCCTTTGGTATCACTTGCTAAATTTCTTACATTTTCTCCTGAAAATACTGGAAGGTAAAAGAGCAGTTCCTACTGCAGAGACCATCTTTCATTGCAGACATGAGACTCAGCACATAACAGCATTCTCTTTTTTGTTTCCCTGTTACTGCACACAATCAAAGCCTTTAAAATTCTGATTTTAAGACAGTACCAGAAGATTTTTTTTTGTTGTTGACTTGAGCAGCAGCTGCCAATAGTTCCCAACAAAATTTTAAAATAATAGAATTAGAAGCACTGTGATTAGTGTATTTTCAGGGCAAGCTCACTGTGATTAGTGTGCTTTCATTCAAGAAAAAAAAAAAAGTACTACCAAGATGCTCACTGAGCTGAGAGGAATTATGTGAAAAATAATATGGGAGGACAAAGTGTAGCAAAGTTATGGGTGTTTAAAGAATTCCGGAAATGTTTTCATTTTGATTCCCATTATAATTAGGCTCCTAGCAGATGGAGAGAATGTAAATCATATCCTAGCAGAAGACAGACACTGGGTCCTCCAAAATATATTGTATGCTAGAAAGACAGCTGCTTTTATCCTAGGGAGGTGACAGCCTGCCTTTGTTTTGTTGGATTAAAAAAAATATTTTATCGTATACTATTATAACTTCTCCAACCCACATGCAGCAAGAAATAAAGGAATCTGTGATTGCATAGCTCTCAAGTTCCAGTCACCTACTGAGAGCAGAGGGTTACTCTAGAGGAGGATTGTAAAATCTGCAGAGGGGGCAATAGCGCTCCACTGTGGTGACTTTTAAGCCCATGAATGAAGAAAAGGGGGAATCAATATTTGGGGAGAACTGTTATTATGGGTATATTTTTCTAGTTTTTTTTTTTTTTTTTTTTAATAAACAGTGATGGGTGTTACTCTGTCCTTATTGCCTAAACATTCTTATGTCCTTACTTCTTACCCATCATCTCTGACTTCGTAGTCATAAGGGCTATTATTCCATAAATTGTCATTCAGAAACTCAGCCAACGTGGTTTAAATTCTCATTGGTTTCACTTATATATAGGTTCTGAGCACAGAGTGTGCTTGACCCAACTTGAACTCACACCATTCTAAAAGCCTTTCTTATACAGCTTGTTGGTGTCGGGTGGGAAAAATATTTCATGCACTGTGTATTTCCCAGACCTAAGTCTTCCTGGGAAAGCGTAGCTCTTCCAGAGAAAGGAGGAAAGTATCTTCGAAGAATAGGTTTATACACCAGCTGGACTATGCTGATTCTCAGATTTCTGATTTGAAGTTAGAGAAAGAGAAAAATGAAGACAAAGATACCAGAGATTTCTATGCATAAAGCTGGAAGATGACAAGGAGCCTTACTAGTTGAGAAAGTGGCCTAAAATTATGTTAAAATTAGTGAAATGTCCTGTCTTCACAGTAGCTCTTTATTAGTTTTGAACCAAGTCCTAACAAGAAACCATTTACTATTATCCACACCAAGTTTGTCAGTGCACATAATGTTCTACATGAGGTTCAAGCTGGCTGTACAGAAATCCTTTCTAGAGTGCTTATATTTGATGCTCAGAGCAAACACAGTGTGGCCCTAAAGGCAAGCATGATATGTAAGCTGGGGGATTTCAGTCATGACAGGGCAAGGGATAAGTTCTGGGTGGAGGTGGGGGGGAGTTTGGCTGATGAAGAAAAAGAAGGAAAAGAGATGAAAGCCATTTGTGGGTAAGAGAAAGAAGAGGGAGCAAGCTTCCTGCTATGGAGAAAATTAAATTATTTCTCAGTCTTCCAAGACTCTTTCAAATTATGTTCAATTACAGAAGGCAAATATTTATATATGTTCACAGCCTCCATGCAATCAGACCCATCCTGGCAGGAAAGCTTGTTGGATTTCCTTGCTCTCCAGAGGTCCTCTGATTTTTGGTTCTGCTGCTTCCCTGGAAGTCAGCAGATATGTATCTCCCCAAGTCTTTTCTCCAGGGGATTTTCTGGAATCTTGGTGCTGGATTTGTTGTTTAACTGCTGCTGCAAAGTGATAGTTCTCCCACCTTATACTTTGTCTTCAAGCATTAAACTTAATGGTTACTTAGGACTGAATCACCTGCATTAGATTCAGTGAAATGAAGGCCTCCTACCCTATAAAGATTAATACAGAAGAATGTGTATGACTATTATGGCTTCTTTTAATAATACCCTGCAGTTCAATTTGGACTAGAAATTTTGAATACCTTTTACTGGGAAATAGACCTCTAGTTCTAGAACATCACAAACTATTAATTTATTCATAGAAATGCAAGAAAATGTGTCAAAAAATGTCCAGGGTCATAAGAGATGTTCTTGTTGCACTGAATGCACTAAAACTATCTAGAAGGAGCAATTCTCACAGTAATTAGAAGCATGAGAAACAGGAGATTAGGGTCTTGTCCAATTTGCTTAGAAGAGAAAGAAATCAAGAAAGCAATCACAGTTGTAACAAAAATAATTAAATACCTGGTAGTAAACTTAGCAACAGAAGTGAAGGACATAAACAATGAAATATAACACATTGCTAAAAAGTAAAAAAAAAAAATCTGCATTTTGGAAGTTAAAAATACTGGTAGTTTGATTTTGATCAAGTTTGTCCTATCTCTCATTGTACAGTCAAGATTTATTCTGTGACTTAGCTTGTTTCTTTCCAACAATCTGGTATACCACCTTGTGCCTTTTTGAAAAATACCTATCACACTGGCTGTTTTCCATAGGATTCAGTGGGAGGGTCATAAATTGGTAAGAAATCCCTTTGCATTAAGTGATTACTCTAAATTCCTAAAAATGACCCAAGGGCTCCTAGGTCATTCTATAATTATAGTTGAAAAATAACATAGAAATGTCTTTATATTTTTACTTTTATCTTTCACGTTGCAATTTCTTCTTCCCATCTTACACATTTGGCAACAAACACTTGACATACTTAGGGAAAACCTCTTGTTCTCACTTGTCCAGTCACCCGCATGCTACACTTCAAAACTGTAACCTTTTAAAGATTTCTAACTAACATCCAGTTCACTTACTGCTGAACATAATTAAACATATCAGTGAGTTGATTTTAGTAAAAGCCAGCCAAACAGTCATTCCTCTAAGTTGTTAAATTACCATCTTCAACCTATAAAGAAGAACAACTCAATCTAGAGAGAGAAGAGTCCTACTATGGAAGTACCATTTGCCCCCACCTACCACCCTGTGCATTTGTGGCAGTGTTTTGTTCCCTGTGTAAGTTCGAAACCTTATGTTTCTCTGACAATTTTGTAATTCAGTCCTTTAAAGAAGTAGGAAAATCAGGTGTGCCTTGATGAGAAAGCAAAGTTATTTCCATTAGAAACCCATTTAGCCAGTACCTGGCATGCAGTGAATGGTTTGATTCTCCAGAGGAATGGGGGGATATCAAGGACAGAGATCTGTAGACTAAAGGTATTCCCTTTGAAATGCAGCAACTTTGGTTCCTCCAGTAACTGTCCACCTTGATGCCTTTCGTCTGAAACCACTTCCTATAGAAAAAAGGAGGAAGAAGAGGAACAACAATCAAATACCTAATTCTTTTTGCATGGGACTGTTTGTTAACTAGCATGTATCTCCCAAAGCTAACAGCATAATGGACCCAATTCTTTAGTGCCTCCACACTTGCAAAGCTCCGGGCTGAGGGCCAAGGGTTAGAAGCTGCTGAGTGATAAGGATTTTACCATAAATAAATAAATTCTCTATTACTTGTGTTGCTTAGACTTTCAAAAGCACTATACATTTTCCTAAAACTCCAAGACCTCCTGTGCCCCAATTAAATTGTGATATTGTTGAGTTTTTACATTTGTATAAATTTTATTCTGATATGATCATAATTAAGGGATGTGTCTGTAGTTAATCTGACATCATGTTTACTAATAAAGGGAGAAGCAGGACCCCCTCCCCCACTCTGGTTTATTTCATTACTATCACAGGCATTATACAATATTTATTCTTTGGCTTAAAATGTGACAATGCATGTATCATATTTATTTATGAAAATATTCATAAAATTATGATGGTAAAAACCAAGAAAAAACAGTTTATCATGTTAGTTTTGGCTCAGAAATAATATTCAACTTCCAGGTAGATACTTCTGTTTTTTTTCACTGAGAAATCTTTAATGTAATACAAATATAGCTCATACACATTCTACTGAGTAAATCATTTAATTGGTTTCAAATTTGTGGTGTTTAAATCATATTGGACAGATGATAGGATAAATGAAATAACAGATGTGAACACTTTAAAATGTTGAACAGCCGTTGTGGGTGAGGGTTTTATTATTAATGGAGATAACAGATCTCCCTAAATACATTTTTAAGATCACCATTAATTGACTTACAATTTCCTTGCAGAGCTGGGATAAATAAGAAAACTTTAATTGTGTCTTATAAACTCCCCAGATTCTAACAAAGAAGGAAGGCAAATAGATTTATGAAAATGCACTAAAACTTCATTTTTTCAGGGAGTAAACCCAATTTCAACTTTCATATTATCTCTTGTCTATGTATAGAAAACCAATTAATAAAAACATTTTTGACCAAGAAGCAGCTGTCAGCTTTTCTTTCATGTACATATAAACAATAGGTTGCTACTAGTGTCTTTTCTCAGGACTACATGATTTATTTTCAAAGTCATTTTCCCTGGTGCTTTGGTCCAACTGGCGGGAGGGAGTGTTTCTTTGACCATGAGGTCACTGTTGGTGGTGTAAATGCTATATACAATGTGGTTCCCACTCGCCACAGAGGCTATTCACTATTGAGCTGTGGTTAGAGAGACTAAAGAATTGAAATTTTCATGTTATTTTAACCACCCCCCCCCCAAGCTTAGCAATTATTGTACTGAATGAGGAAGTACGAAGTAATTCTTAACATTGTGAATGTCAGAGAAGGCATGATAACATGACAGCTGGGGTCTAATGGGAGTTGCATATGTGAAAGGAGTATGGCAGGGGGTTGTAGGAAGGGAATCCATTCCAAATGCTGGCCACTGGTTTCTTCTTTGGAGGTTTGGTGAATGGTCACAGGAGCTGTGCTTAAGTTGAACTCTTGAGTATAGAGAAATGAGATAGTTTCTGCCACCAAAGAGCTGGTGGTCTAGTGAGAGGGCAGAATAGCAAACCTATGATTATATTTTGGTTTCTGAGGATTATATAGTATAAACTCCTGGGAGGTTAGGGCAAGTCAGAAGGAACCTCACACAGATGGGCAGAGAGACCAGGAAGTCAGGGGGTTAATAGAGGCAATGATAATTTAACTGGACCTTGTAATAAATACAAAGGTTAGTCATGCTGTAAGGAAGGAGAGGACATACCAGAGGAGTGCACAAAGGCACCCAGGACAGTCAGAGCAGAGTTAGAAGGCTAGGGTGGTAAGTGATCAGAGAAGATGATAATGTGGGGCAGAGACAAAAATATCAATTCTTGGTTGCCATGCTAATGGCTTTGTGTTTTCCTTGAAAGCAGTGTTACTCAGGCTTTAGGGTAACTAAGAATTTTCGGGGGGTTACATCTACTCAAGAGAGTACTAATCTTGTAAACCAAAAATAGAAGGATAGGATTCTAATCACATTTCCATGTGACTTGGGCAAGTTAATTTTGGGGGCTCAGTTCTTGGATTTATTCATAGTTAAGCAAAATAATTAGCATCCTACAGTAATTTTTTTTTTGTAATTCTAGTATAAGTTTAAAAATCTGGTGGAAATATGAAACATGCTTATTAATATATCAAAGTCATCAAAAACAAAGTGTTGACTTTTCAAATAATATTAAATTAGACTGTCTAAAATATACTCCTTTTCTCTGAACCTAACTTGCCTGAATGCACAGAGCCACACACTGAAGTCAGTGGATGAAGTGACTTGTTCAAGGTCAAGTGTTACTTACTTAGTGCTAGGCTAGTTTAATGTTTAGAAACTCCATAGAATCGTCAGGTCAGAAGGGAAGTTTTGAAGACAATAGTGCTTTATTTATAGCTGAAAGATGGAGACACTCCTGCTTTCCACTCCTTCCTAATTATTTGCCTAAAGATACCTGATTAGGGATAGACGTAAGACTCAAACAGGACAACTTGCTCATGGTCAACTACAATTTGTACTACATTTCCCTGTGTTTACCTACGTGAGGCTGTTTCATACTTGATTTTTTTCCCGAGTCATCTGAAGGTCAGGCTGCTATATTAACTCTGTCACATAAATAATTTTTCATTGGTGCAAGGTATTTGTAAGGATGACCTAAGTCAGTGTGCATTGTCTAGGGTTATATAGACTGTCAATCCCTGAAATGCAGAGTAAAGAATATTGGGAGTTTTAGAAATGGATATCTACTTGGAATTATTCCAGATGGGAATGGTACCTTTTAGATTCTTCTCTTTGAGTTTCTCATATAAATACAACCATCAATTATTTTTGCTTTAAAAGCTTATTTGAATCTCTATATATTGAAGCTACTAGATAGAATTAAGTGTCTTGTAATCATGCACAAAATATAAAGCAATTATAATTCTGTAACTAAACAATGAATTATTAAAATGAAGAAATTCAATAGTGAAGTAATTATGGTATTTATATATTTGTAAAGGCACAATTGGCTTGAAAGTTAAAGAAATAAACACCTGAGGTGAATTGTAAAATCTCCAAATAGAATAAATTGTACTTAAGCCAGAATTCCCAGTGACACCTTTCACCCGCTGGATTGCTGTCAGGGGTGGGGGCCTCAGTACTTCCTGGGGAATTTTGATGCCCAGTTAGGATGGGAATGAGTGATACCAACTGCTCTGCTGAACAGTGTGAGTCCCTCACACTGATGGGTCATTTCAAGAGTGAGGTCTGATAGCCATATGCTCTTTTTCTGTCTGCCTCTTGTCTGACAATGGCCTCCTGCTTCAATTCTGGGTCTATTGTGAAATTGATATTTCTGTTAATTAAACTAGAAAATAGGGTCTGGCCCATTTCTTGTATACAGAGTATACTTAAAGCACCGGATGGTGTTTTTTCTAGTGCTTCCACTTCATCATTTCACTCTGGGGGTTCCTAGTCATCCAGCCCTAGGAGTTGTGGCCAGGAGAAACTTGTGCTTTGTGCCCCACTGAGCTCTTTATGCTGATTTAATGAGACAGGCAGCAATATTCAGGTGTGCTTCAGGGATACTAACACAGGCAGGCTACATTTACATATTTATGAGACAAAACTGTTTGAACTTAAGCATGTGCTTGCGCACGCATACACATGCGCGCGCACCCCTCCCCTCACCCCGACATTATGTTGCTTTGGTTTTTTCCTTAAATGCTTTACG
Organism: Uropsilus gracilis; assembly: GCA_004024945.1. Classification (NCBI taxonomy): domain Eukaryota; kingdom Metazoa; phylum Chordata; class Mammalia; order Eulipotyphla; family Talpidae; genus Uropsilus; species Uropsilus gracilis. The sequence continues at coordinate 423,812 of PVHY01000017.1, read as the reverse complement.
TGAACAATATTTCCCAAGGTTTCATTATTGATAAACACAAGAACTACATCTGGAGGAAAGCCTTTGAAATTAGATTCTAAATCCACATTAATGCCAAGTAAGTGATGAGTACTGAGAGGAGCTGAATAGGAGAGCTGGGAGCCACAGAGAAATAAACACATTTTTTCTTTCTTTTTTTCCTTCTAAGACAGGGCTGTTCTTAATTTCATGCTTTCTTATGTCAAGGTCTGTTTGAGCATGTGTCCGTGTGAGTATGTAATAAAACACAATAACCAAATCCTAGGTTTTAAAAAGGTACTGCTTTGAAAATATCTCACCGTTCTTCAACCTTCACTTTGAATTCATCAAAGGAAGTGATATCAAACTAAAATGGCAGCTTTAATTATTACAGAACTTAGAAGCAGACAGGACAAGAAGTCATTTGCTTCTTCTCTTCTTACCCTTTTCTCACCTTCAGATAGCAATTTTATTTTTTTAAAACATATCAGAGCTGATTTAATTATCCATAGAGATGGTTTTAGATGTATTTTATCAGAACAAATCTTCAAAAACCTGAAACTATCTTCCAAGGTGTATGAGGTATTTTGTCATTCAAAGAAGCTGCTACTGTATTTCTGATAAAATGTCCACAGATGAGTTGAAAAGCAAGCCTCGTTAACTCTGCAGGCAGTATAGGGAAGCAGGGCATGACTGAAAATAGAGAATGTTTAATTACTATGATCCTCTAAAGGAATATTTCTTTCTGGTGGCACCACTATATTATTGGTGCTCTCCTACTTCTAGGACGATATCAAATTGGGTCTGAAAGCTCTGCTCCCAGGTTTCCCAGTAAAGGGTGGGTTTATTTTTTGTTTTTGTTTTTTGGTGTTTTTTAGGAGACATCATTTCCCAATGAGATATAAATGAACTGAAAAAGGAAACCATGGCCTTTAGCCAGGTTTTCTTCTTGGTAAAGAGCACAGTTCTAGTGAAACAGGTATTTGCTGTGGTTTCTCTGAGATTTGAAGAATGTACTACAATAAATATAGCAGCTGTCACAGCCACAGTTGTGTCTATTTCCAAATCATGACAAACATTTTTCATTATAGTGATAGCAGCAAGTTTGAGGATGGGCAATTTCTGCAGAAATGCTTCGTGAAAAACTACATATTATTTTTGATTAAGAAGTTAGGGTTCTCTCAGAGTTACAGAAAATGAGTCATCACTGTATATAACATTTTCAGCTCATAACCACACACGTTGTTGAAGCTAATATTAATGTGTGAAGTCTTTTAGAGGTTCAAAAAGTGAACTGTTGCTAAGGCTTTCTTAAAGTGGAACAGTTTTAATGGGTTAGTAACTATATAATTTTCCCCTCTAATTAAATGCCATATAAGAAGTCATGAAAAATATGACACAGATGATTTGGGAGATGATGGTGGTTTAAATGATCCTGTATAGAAGGTCCTGAACACATTCACTTTATGAGGTGAAAATCCAGGGATAAGATCCCTTTCAGAAACAAGAACTAGCAAGTCAGAGTGTGCATTAAATATATAGAAAATATACAAGCTATGTTTTAATCCATCACTGGGTCAGTAAAGTCATTCAATCAAGTCTGATAGTCTCTCAGTGCCCTCTGGGGAAGTGTGGCCTTTGCTGCTCATGACAGTTGTCACATACAGTCCATCAATAACAAGTATAGCCAAACCCAACTTAAAAATCAGCTCTGTTTGACATAAGAGGACAGGGAAAGAATCACCGCAATAAATAGATTATGACATAGAGGGGTAGAGGTATTTTCACTGGAAAACATTTCCTCAAGCAAAATTAGAGTTTTAAGACATATCCATAAACAATGAAGAAATCTTAATTCAATTAGAGAAGCGTGTTTTCCCTAACATTGACTAATAAGTCTGTATGACCCTCAGAATGAAGAGTGGTTGCAAAAGTTGTGCTTAGGGCCTTATTTTCACAACTACCATTGCAAGGCAGATTTGTCTGTGAACAGCTGAGCTGTTGTAGAATCTGGTGATAATCAAGAGGAATGAAAATAGATGATCTGAAAGGGACTTAGAATAAACTCTTTAGGCAAATATCTAACTCACTAGTCTACATCACTAGTTAGATCACTATTTAAGGAAAACATGAAGACTGGTTAGGAGGGCTAACTTCCAAGGTGGCTGTAGGGAGCAAACTTTCATCTTCATGCAAATTAGCAGGGGGTTACTCACATGAATCAGGAGCCTGGAAAACCTCCATGGTCCTCCTTGTTTACTCCATTTTATGCAACTGTGAAAACCTGTCTGAGTTACTAAATATCCAAACTGAGTCATGGTTCATTTTATAACTGTTCAGTGGTAGTATATCTCAATTTATTTTTGTAATTACTGTTACGTTGTCTGTCTTGGAGAAGCCTTCTTATTAGGGGTGGAGAAAGCAGGTGAAGATTATAAAATGGCAATAAAAGGATGAAGTACCACTATCTACAAGATGATCTTTACTCTAAAAAATGACATCCCATGAGTAAAGCCCTGCTTTTTGCTAAAATATTTTATGTTTTTATTGCTAATTGAGAAATCATGATTTTTACATCCTTGCTAGTGACAGAGAGGAGTTCCCCTTCTGATGTAGTAACCATAGCACTCTTACCACCTCTGCACCTGTCATCCTGCACCATAGTCCATTGTTTATCTTTCTATTTTAGAACAATTTGGAATCAGAAAAATTACAAGATAATATAGAAATCCCATGTTTCCTCTATTAATAGCATGTTATAGTAGGATGGTCTGTTTGCTAAAATTAATGAACCAAGATTGAGTCATTATCACTAAGGTCCATATTAGACTCTGATTTCTTTAGTTTTTAATTTAGTACTAATTTTCTTTTGCAAGGATCTTATCTGGCATGTGGTAACATTACAATCTAATTGCAGTATCTCCTGAGATTCCTTTTGGCTATGACAGTTTCTCAGACATGCTTTGTTTTTGATGATATTGATAGTTGGGTATATTGTCAGATACCCCCTATTAGAATTTGCTATTTTTATCTGGGGTTATGGTTTCTTAGGAGAAAACTCAAAGAATTCAGAGACATTCATACCACATATCAGGAGTGCATACTATCTACACGTCTTATTACTGTTGAAGTTAACATAGCTCACTCAGTGAGGTAGTGTTTGCCAGATTTCTCCACTGTAACGTTACTCTTCAGCTCCCTAAAAGTCCATTTTATGAGCTTCCAAATATTAAGAATGCCCTTCAAAATGACTTGTGTCATTTAAGAGATAGAGAGGATAGAGGGAAGGCTTGGGAGACAGACTGGCACTGTGTCACCTTTACTGGCTTATGTTCAGGATTTAGGTCATTGTATCTTTTCTATTGGTAAACATGAGTTTTTCCAGCTCAGTGTCTTAAAAGCTAGTTACTGAGGAAATGCTCTGCATAATGGACTTAATGAACCAGGACTGGAATAGCAGGGATCTGGAATGAGGTGTGTCAAGAGAGCTATGCTATTTATATATGGACAGAGCTTACACAGGCACTTCTGCATTATCCTTGCTGCTATTAATAAAGTTGCACTCTTTGTGAGTAGCTAATTTAAAATGAATCTTAGATGATTAAAAGTACCAAAAATGGAAAGGAACCTTGAACTGTCTCTACCCTGGTAGCCCTAAGAATTAATAGACTATATGTCCAGGCTATAATATGACTGTCTGCTGATCGGTATGATTTATAATTGTTCTCTTCAGTTAGATCATGCAATTTTCTCACGCATAATAAACAAACTTTCGTGCCCTCTGCATTTCAAATCAGTTTATTCCTCAGCACAGGCCATTCTCCATTCCTGACCGGGTAAATCTTTTTCTTTTGCTCATCAAGAAGTATGACCCATCTGTAAAGGTTTATAAAGGGTTCTCAATGCTTCTTCAGTGTCTCTATTGCAATTGGGGGTCTTAGGAATCCTGATTGTACATTTGGTCAGTTTTGTAATTATAACTAGCCAACTTTAGAATAAAAACATTTATATTTAAAATATAAACAAGTGCTTCTATAATTATGAAAGTGGACAAATTGTAAATTCTCAGTAAGTTTATACTTTTCTCTACATGCATGAACTTAATCATTCTCTCCCCCACATCCTCAGACATCACTGCATTGTTGTACATATGGTAACATAGCTTTGCCTCACGATAGGCACCCCCATCAAGTCAGTGGTTGCATTCACTTTCCAAACCTCCTTCAACTGATTTTTCCATTGCTATTGATATTTAGGAATTCCTATGCTTTAATGACACCAAAATAATTATCTTAGCAAAAAGGCTGACCTGAAATGCACACGGGGTATTGTCCACACAGTACACTCTCAAGTTGTAATCCAGAGAGTTACAGGACATACAGCCAAAAACCGCCACCTTGAGTTGCTTCACCGCACAGTCTGTGATTGGTTCTCCAGTGAGGGCATAGGTCCCAAAGCTGTCTAGGAGCACATGACAGGCAAAGGGGTCCAAAAGGCAGTAACAGGATGTGGATTCATCCTCCACTGACATCACTTCCTGTTGGGAAAAGTTATGTTAAACTCTCAAATTGGAAAGATGTGACAATACTTTGCAAGGATATGCATATTTACATTCACCCATTCATATGTGAATAAACAAGCAGGCAAAAAAAATTTTTTTAGAACATTTTTATTGTCCTAATTTTCTTGGTGTTAAATGTTCCTCTTCCATCAAAATAGCCACTTACATCAGGAATTTTAGAAATGGCTTTATTCAGCATGCTACAGTTTCACATTCTAACAAACCACTTTGAAAGTTCTCTATTTTCAATTAATTTGTTCAATGTTAAATTTAAGAAAAAGTCTTGAACATTAACATCAGTAAGTAATCGTTCACGTTTTCAAAAATGTCTATTTCTGAATTCTTTCCCATGTCCATAGATGTCCTATGTATTTTTCTTTCAAATAATTTATCTTCTTTCATCCCCCCAAAAGCATTCACATAGGACCATTAGATAAACGGTTTTGATAAGATATACCAGGGCATTTCACCCACCCCAACAAAAATTTAGATATGTGTGACTGGTTTGATAGAACATAAATGCAACACCTTCCGGAGGTAAAAAATTGTGAGGAAGTACTGAGAACAAAAACTAAAGTGGTAAAAATAGAGGCAAAGCAAAACATAATGGAAAGGAGACCAAAACCTTGTCCCTTTATGAAGCCCATGGAACTTCATGCCCCAGGAAATTTGCCTGTGGTTGTACTAGAACTGAATAAATAAACGAATGGATTTCTCACAAAGAATATAGACTAGTTGCAAGACATAGCAGGGCAGGGTAAATGTAATTCATTGCAGCAACTGGGCTTTTTTTTTTTTTTTTTCTCTCCTAAAGAAACATGATTCTCCTTTTACTCCTTTCCCCTGCAGCGCCTTCTGGGAGGTAAAATCCAAGGACTAGCTGGAATAGGTCATTGTGTTCCAACAAGATAATTCACCTGCTTTCATGCAAACTGACTTCAGATGGACATAAAAGAAATCCCTATCAGACAGATAAATCAGAGGTTTCACTTAAAATAGTAATTCCACTGCAACCTTTCTTTTCTGTGACTGTCTCCCCTGTTATTACCCTCCTCTTATGTATCCTCCTGTTCTTGGCTCTCCTTTGTTTTCTCCTAGCAATGTATCTCTTTTCCTGAATTCACATACACAGGAAAAGAATCATTTCCAGTGCATTCATTCATTTGCTGAAATACACTGACTATCACTGTTGGTGAATACCTGTTACAATCCCTACAATGGCAAAACCAGATACCAGTGGTGCTTCTTATGAACACAGTCTGCCTGGACCTCCCCCCTAGCTACACAGAGGCCACAGAGGAAAGTTCATTCAGACAGACAGGTGGTCTGGGAGCACTAAAGAGTCAGAGATTTATATACCAAAAAAAACAGACTTTGCTTTAGAACGCAAATCCTAAATCCACACCCAAAACCTTCCTGTCCTCTCTTGCCTCTTTTCCATGACCATTAGAAAACAGTAGCCAATGCCTTGAGGATGTTTTAAGACACATGTCATCAACCCTCTAAAAAAAAAGAAAAACCAAGAAAATGCTCATGAATTTCCCAAGTGACTCACTGGCTTAAGAGAGGATAAGGTTGGGACCACTGTTGGGACCCAAATCCTGTGTTCGGTTTTATTATTTTTTTTTAATTTTAAATTAATACAGATTCCAAACATTACACAGGATTCAGGGATGCATGGTTTATAATTCAACATCTGCATGTTTTACTTTCAGTTTACCACTACCAGTCTATTCCAAATTCTGCTTTTGTAAAAAGGAAGAACATGTTCTCACCTCCCACTTGCCCTGCTGAGTCCTCTTCTTTAGGTGGATGTTCCAGTGTTCAGAACTGACATCTGCACAGTGTGGAATGGTCAACGCAAAGGGGGTGGTGACAATCATATCAGGGGGACCGCAGGTGACTTCAGGGCTTAGGAGCACCTCGGATCCATCGGACTGCAGACTTCACAGAGGGCAAAGGAGAAGAGAGAAGCATGTAAATGAAGAGACTTATTAAAATGAGAATTTACTTCCAGGCTGAGCAAATTTCCTTCCAGGGATTCTCTCTTGGTAGCATCACAGCAGAGGGCTGGTGTGATGACAGCCACATGACCTGAACCAGTCCAGGAACAGACTTAGTATGAGCTGAGATGTCAAAACTAGGCTTTGACAAACAAAATGACAAATACTTCCTAGGAAATATAGGGCAGAACAGAAGAAAGAGAAGACCTGGCTGGTCTCTTTCTCTCTCTCTCCCTCTCTCTCTCTCGTGCTCTCTCTTTCTCTCTCACACACACATACCCCACAAGAGTAAGGGGGCCCTTACTCTTTGATGGTGACTTATTAATGATCAAAGTCAACATGTTTAGAGAAATGACTGATCTGATAATCTTACCATCAGGTTCCTTTCTGCCAATCACACATTCTACAAATATTTTTAATACTAGAGAGATGAGACAAATTACAGAACAATACTGAACTTCTGGCATACCTGGATTGAGTATGACTCTTCTGATTTTGGAAATATTTACCTTCTGCCAGCGCACAGATGCACAGGTGACAGAGGCAGCACAGTAGACCATTACATACATGCATAAGTCAAATACATGAATACATACTTCTCAGCTCTTCTCAGCTTAATATATAAATTTAAAAGCATAATAGCACAAGCTAGCATACAAATTTTTTTCTGTACTGTGAATTATTTATATTGGGAAGACCAAATCATGAAACAGATAAGACAATGAAGCTTAACTAAATGGAGATACCACTTTATTGAATACCTGTCTTTTGCATGCCCTTATCTTGTGATTTTATTCTGTGTTCCAACAGTGAGGTTGGTTGGTTCCTAGGACATCAGTCAATGAGGAAAACCCAGAAGTCTACTTATTTTTCATCTATTATGTGTTTTTGAATGAGCTTTTTGATCTTTTTTCCCCTTTGGATTTTCAATTTAATAAATGTATAGATTCAGAATATAATCAATAAAGTAATTTAGGATTCTCAGATGAAATGTGTTACATGACAGTGAGGACTGGTATTGTTACCTAAGGTCCCCTCACCCGACCTAGGAAGGACATCAAAAAATGTCACTCCTGGTCAGAGGGGGAAAAAAAAAACAACAACACTATGAGTAAGATAAAGTTGAAATTAAGTTCCAAAAGATACCACTTTTTCTATGATCTTGTATAAAGTTTTTCATGACTCTATCCAGCATATTAATTTCTGAATGGCTTTTATTGATGTCACTTGTTCTCTCAAGTTGCAGCAGTCACACTCTAGCTTATCTATAATTTGTTGCTTCAGTAAAACAAAAAGCATCTAACTGAACAGGAGCATCTTATATCTGTACCTAGAACAAACCTGAGCATTATTGTACCTCCTCCTGCCCCTCCCCCCCACCCCCGGGAACACTGGAGATACCCACAGAAAAATCAGTGTGCCACACAGGCAACCACCACCCAAAGTAGACATTCTCCCTACACAAGCAAAGCCTAAGTAAGGTATGCTGAAAATGGGTCTGCATTTATCTTTAACCCGGGAAGGCCAACCAGGAGGGTAGGAATCAGTTTAGCACTAAATACTTCAGGCCAAAGAAAATGTAGAAATCCACTGTGAGCTAGTGCCAGCATGAAGTGGCAGCTTGCAGGTGGATAGCTGCCAGTGGCCCTTAGGGAGGGCTAGGTGCTCTGTGAGTAATTGGTGCCCACATTCATCACAGACAGGGATGCTTATGAGTGACCGATGACAAGCTCTCCTGAAAGAACTATTTAATTGCTTTCAGAGAATCCTCTCCCTTGTTGAACATATTGTTCAAACATATGGGAATTTGGGGAATTATTTAATGCCAAATGAACTGAAATCGGCTAATTAGATGAACTCTCACACTCATTGTGAATAGTGAGGCGCTGCTCAGTAATAACTTCAATAGCGCTAAGAGTCAGGGACAGAGCGTGGAGTGGGAAGGCTGCATTAAACAGGCATTGGGCATTTCATAAGTTCAAAGGAAGTAAATCAAGATTTATAGCTAATCTGCCTCCTGTGAAAATAAGTGTCTGTGTCTATAAGTCTCTCTCTGTTGAGGAACAAACTTTATCAATCTACATTCCCCCCCATGATTAATACTACTTTGCCCTTTACTTCCACCTCATGTCTGTGGCACTCAGGGAGATTTACAAATATTAAAACTCTTTACACACCTGAGGGGACATGTGTTGAAGCGTAAGGTCACAAAGTGACAGCAACCAAATAACCCTAAAGTCTGGACACAGGGCTTCCGCTATCTCTGACAAAATGTGCTTTCCTCTCCTAGGACTCCTGGGCAAACGGCTGACTCCTGAATTCCAAGGAAATATGGGACAATCGAACAGACCCTAAGTGTCATCATTGCTATAGTTTGGGACATATGAGAACAGAGACAGGGGTCCTTAATGAGTCTGAACAGAGATGAAAGTTTGTAGGAAAGCATAGATGGCATTTAAGTTTCCATGTTATAGAAAATGTGATAAGGAAGAATTCATGTTCCTGCTAGGGGGGAAAAAAGCAATACATTTTTCTAAAATTGCTGTGAGCTAATAATAACTGTGAATTAATACCAGCAATGATTTCAGGACCATCATATAAACCGCCTCAGTGCATCACACATTGTAGTGTAGCTGGGAAAGTCTGCCTGCATGGGATGTCTGCTACTTAAATTTTTCATTCTGTTCTCGTTCACTTTCTGCATATATATGCTGTGCATGTTTATGAACGCTTATGGGATAAAAAAATCAATAATTTAAGAGCTAGGTTTGTGTAACCAGGTGGATTGTTGAGCAACTGTAAGGAAACATGGTTGTGAATACTCATACACCACAGCTGATGGTTCTGGGTGGGGGCTTTCCAGATTCCTCAGCTTTGCAGGCGTGATGCCCCCCCCCCAATTCTAATATACACATGCTTTACTCATAGATACAAACAAAAACACAATGGAACATTTTCCGTGGAAATCTGGTAGAAGCAAGGGCCTACATTGTTAACACTTTTTAATTTTAAGAAAACCAGATCAGAAAAACAGCTGCAGAGGATGAATGAAATGGACAAAAGAGCACCCTAAAACTCCCACTGGGTCCTCACTGCTCTTCATGGTACCATTCACAATTTTACATGTTTTGTCTGACTATTTCTGTCATAAAAACCAGGCAGTGTGGTGGAGGAAACCCTTCATTATTTTTTAATTAAAATGTTATTTTTTTCTTTATTGGGATAATGCTGGTTTATAACACCGTGTATGTCAGGTACAGGTTCACTCCTCTTCCTGCACCATATCCATAAACAAAGTCACACTAATTATCCAACATAGTCCACTGGACACTCACCAAAAGACCCATTTTTTAACCCTCACTTTTAAAACTGATTATGTATTTTTCCTTATTTTTATTTTTTCCTTATTTTTTAATTGTTATCTACCCCAGGATTCTCCCTCCACCTTATTATACATGAATCATTGTCTTAGTCTTTTGTGCTTCTCCCATTCCTGCTTTCCCCCTTCTAGCCCTCTCTAGTGCTATGCTTCAATTTTGCTGAGAGTTACTTTTAATTTTCTCTTGTCTGTTTTCCCTTTTTCTCTCATATAATTGAGATCATCCTGTGTTTCTCTTTTTCTGACTTATTTCTGCTAGCATGATTCCTTCTAGCTTCATCCATATTGCCACGAATGACATGTTTGTCTTTTTTGATTGATGCATAAGTTCATCGTGTACATTTTTTCCTTATTATGTACCCTAAAGTTCTCTTGCCACTATATCACCCATAAACCATCACCAAGATCCCTTGTGCTCACCTCTCATCTGATTTTGCCCTCCCATTCTGTTGTCAACTTGCTAGTTTTAACTTTTCTTTGTCATTTTGCTTGGTTTCTCTATAATTCACATATAAGAGAGACCATCTGGTATTTATCGTCTCCTTTCTGGGTAATTTTGTCTATCATAATTCCTTTCAGCTTCATCCAATTTGCTGAAAGTGACAAGAGTTCATCATTTTTGATTGCTGAATAGTATTCCATGGCATAAATATACCACAACATTTTGATCCATTCATCTGACCTTTGGGTAATTGGATTGTGTCTAAATCATGGCTATTGGAAATAGTGCTGCAATAAATATAAGAGCATAGGTGCATAGGTTTCCTTTTGAATTAGTACTTTTGTATCCTTTGCCAACCCTCACTTTTCTTACATGTAAAATAACACCTACTCTAAGATTGTTCTGAGTATTAAGAAATAAAGCATAAGACATAACCACAACATGCTCATTAAGTGAGAGAATATGAGTGATGTGCACTATGGACATTTAAGACAGATCTGTAGACCCTGGCCTCCCCACTTTGATCCTTGCCTCCCACAGTCTGTCTTTACTAAGCAACTAGAGGAATCCCACTCTTGCTAACTTACTCCCACCTCAGAAAATACAGCTATTTCTGCTGCTCTGGAGTGCTCAGTGCTGCCTGGGAGAGCTTTCCTCTGGAAGCCACACAATAAGTTCTCCCACACCCTCAGGTTTTTGCTCCAATAACATCTGGTAATAAGGCTTCCCTGACCCTGCCTAAGCCAAGTAATTGCAACACTGCCTACACCAAGAGCTGATCATTGCTTTTCTTTTTCTCCATAATCTTTAGTGCCTCCTAATATATTATACCATTGGCTCACTTTTAGGTTTTTTTCTCCCATAATATAAATAGAGGTCTTTTAGGCTAAGGATATTTTTCCTCATTGTGTTTATTGTATTACCAGTGTTAATATATATTGATTGTAAGCACTTAGAAATATTTGCTGAAAGTGGTTCCCACTGATCAAGTGTGATTGATCATCACAGTAAATAATGGTAGTAAAGGGTTATAACCCACTGAATAACATTAAAAAATCCATGAAACAGACCAAAAGAATGAGAACAAAACCCTTCCATGAAAGAAAAAATAAGTGTATAAAATGATCATTTGGAAACAAACCACATTAGTGCTTGATTCTGTGTAGAATTATTAACGGACGCTTATCTATTTTGTGAAAGTTTGCAACTATGCAAATAGATTCATCTTCTTCAAACTATCTTCCTACAACATGTATTTATAAAGGATGAACATTACAGTGCAGAACCTTGACAGACACCAGCTAACAAAGCTATCAAAATTGCCAGTAATGGCATGAAAGGATACTGTCTGATGGGATAGTGAAAATAATTCAGCATTACTTTTGTATCATTCCTGCCAATAAAACATAACCTGCATCTAATCTAAAAGATATATCAGACAAACCCTAACTGAGGAATAGCCTGCAAAGTAGCTCATCTGTACTTTTAACATTGGTCAGTGTTAAGAAATCTACAGCCAGACATAGAACTGATCCAGATAATGGAGATTCAAGTTGCATGACAACAGAATGTCATGAAGTGATTCTGATTTTCATTTGCTGTAAAGAACATTATCTGGAAATAGGTAAAGTATAAAGTCTGTGGAATAGGTAACAATATAATAGTGATGTTCACTATCCAAATTTTGTTGATAATTGTGCTGTTTATTTTTAGGTTAACACACTGCAGCACTATCTAGGGGCAAAAGAACATTTTGTTCACAATGGCTGAAAAGCATATATATATATACAAGTATATTCTATTTGTGTGTAAGTATCCATATGTATACATGCACAAGTACATACATATATGGAAAGAGGCAATCAAGTGTAGTAAAATATTGTCTTGTGAATCTGGATTGCGATAGCTGGAATTTCTTTATAGTACTCTTGTAACTTTTCTGTAAGTTTGAAATTGAGTTTTTAAAAAAATATGTGTGAATGACCGAATAAATGAGATAGTCAGGGAGAATTTTTCAGAATTCTTACCAAAATTCTTACAATTAAATCAGCAGGGTAACAGACAACTCTGAAAACAATGGGGGTGGTAGGTAATGGGGGTGCTGAGGAGGTGGTTCAGCCTCATCCCTGGTAACTGATCTTCTGTGTTGCTTGCCTGTACACTCATCCCAACACAAAGTCTTGCGAGAAAGCCAGGTAGATTAGGAGTGTGTGTGTGTGTGTGTGTGTGCATGCATGTGGACACATTTGGTTTTGGCTCTTAATATTTCTTGACCTTATTCCAGACTTGCAATGTGTCACTCTCCTCAGTAAAACCACCAGCTCTGTATGTTGTGAGAAGATACTCGTTTTTGTTTGCTGTGCTGTGCTTGGTAATTATTGTTCCCTCATTTCCTCCTTGTAGTCTATATTATAGATTAATGTAGGTTTGATCACCTTTACCTAGAGTATCATTCAAAACTGCAGGCAGGAGAGTAATGATAGTTTTACTATGCCAGGCCCTGGGTCGATACATAATTAAATCATATTTTAATGGAATAGACATAAAAGGCAGATAGATGGAAGCTGTACTCAGTCTTAAAATTAGATCTCAGAAAGCAAAGTAGCTCTAGCCTCCTACAGACTGTCTACTCCAGGAAATGCATAAGTTTAACCATTACTCTTTTCCTCTTTTCATTAAAACCCTGTATGTTTACCTAGGGTGTTAACATTTTAGTTGTGGCTAAAAATCAAGATTTTGTGTTTATGTTGTTTTCCTTGAGTCAGACATTTAACTCCGCAGCTCAGAACAATGATAACCAGAGAAGCTCCACCAGAGACTGACCCTTTACAGTCATCTTGGCTTAGAAGACAAGCACAGTGCCATGGCCAGGTCTCCTGAGGGTTTTAGCTCCAGCAACTATGATATTTGATTTAAAAAATAAATAAGTTTTGGAAACAGAGAATAGGTGATGAGGAGCAAAACTGGAAAATAATAGAGAGTAATTTTCGCTTAATCGTTCTTTTAGGTCCAAGATTGTAATATGATTCAGAATGCCTTGGTAACTTATTGAAAATTATACTCCTGTACACCACTAATGACGATTCTGATTCAGGATTTCTAGGATAAGGCCTAGGAAACTACTTTATGCTGTACTTCCTAAATGCAACATACTCCTGGGATTAACACTTCAGAAATATTCTTAGGGGAACATATCCAAAGCAACTCCTTACACAGTGGGGGTTTCTACCACTATGATTTACTGTCAGCTGCACATAGATTGTCTCTTCATCCCGTTTGCTAAGTAGCATATGTACTAACAAACAAGGATGTCAGGTTGGGAGGTTGATTAGCAGTAACTGGAAGCAATGTTATAGCTCATCCAGTCATTATATTCCATTAGCAGGGTGAGGAAAGGAGCAGTTAGTACAGTGGATCACAACATACACTGAGCACAATTCACTGAGGAGAGAAGCATATGGCTCTGCTATTAAAGGGTTTAAAGATCTGGGTCACTGGCTCGGTATTATCTGAAATAGGATCACAGGATGGGAGATGACACAGGGGGATGGGGTGGGAGGGGAATTACATACATACTGGAATGAGTATCTGAGTTTGTGGATATTTGAGCAACACCACACTGAGAGATTAAACTGTTTGCATATGTTAAACAGCTTTAGTTTACACGCACATTCATAGGGTGTTTACCAGTTAATATACTAGAGGAATCACAAATCACGTGTAAATCACCAGTTTCCTAGACACAATTTAAGCCTCATCTTTCATGCAGTGTCAGACTTGCATTTAGCGTGCTTACTAGGAGCAGCAGAATGATGGCTCAGTGAAAGGGCTTTAAAGTGAAACATAGTGAAGGATGGGAGGAGAGTGAATTAATGCAGATTGATGCTGTGACACTTTTCATATCTCCTAAATTGTTTATTCATTTACATCTGGAATGGCAAAATAGCCTTCTCTTGAGGAAAGCTGAGTCCGTTTCCTAGACCACTGTACAGATGAGGGAGGAGAAATGCAAGACAGATGCTGATGTGACAAAACCACAGTCATACTGTGGCAGAGTTGGGACTAGAATCTCCAATCCTGTTCATGTTGGTGGTTGTAGGGGGGGGGGGGAGTGGGAGGCAGGGAGAGGAGAAGGAACTGTCCAGCACAAATTGCCTTGGGACATAATTCTCCAAACTTGGAATTTCAAAGGTAAAATATTCCTATGTGCATTGCTGAGATTGTAGTCACAGTCACAGGCCAGAGCCTGAGGTTCACAGTGGTCACCATAGAGGCATGTGTGGTTTTCTATTATTGCCAGATCACTGACATACTGACAAGTTTATTAGCTCACATTTCTGTAGGTTAGAAGTCTCACTGAGCTAAAATGGAAGAGTCAGCAGGGCTGTGAGCCTTCTGAAGTCTCTGGGGGAAAAGCATTTCCTAGCCTTTTCTAAATTCTAGAAACTGTCTGTGTCCTTGTCTGGAGGGCTCCTCTCTGCCACCTGTGAGTCAGCAGGAGAGCATCGTCATCTCCTATCTGCCTCTGACACTGCTGCCTTCCTCTCTGAAGCACTCAGACATTGGTCCCACTGTACAATCCTGACTAAGCTCGCCTTTTCGGATTCCTACTTTTAATCACTTGTGCAACATCTCTTGCCATATAAGGTGAAATTTTCATAGGTTCCAGGAATGGAGATATGAATATTTTTGGTGGGATGATTCTGATGTCACCTAGCAGGTTTTTCTGGGCTTCTTCACTTTAAAACTAGAAGCCCGAGATCCTCTGCTGTGCTGCCCCTACTCCCTGCTCACTTCCAGACCTCTCTCCGCTGGACGGAGGTGCTGGTTTACTTTCAGATTATCTGCAGTGTTTTGGTTGCCAATATTCCACATGAATTTCCAAAGTGAAGCTCCCTATCATACACGCTGATGGGTGTATGATATGGGAACTTGTTATGGTTTGTCTTAAATATTATAACCAAGGGTGTGTGAGGAATGGGGTCACCCAGGTTTTCATGGACTGTGTGAGTTGTCTTAGAAGCGTGGAAGCAGCCTGTGTGTGGGCTAGTGTATTTTCCTGGCATTTTTATTAGGTTATAACTAAGTGAAGTGGAAAGGATGATATATATTAAATATCTTAATTGGACAGGTTATTTCCAGTTGGAGCATGGGTAATAAAAGAGATGGCACATACAAATAAAAATAATTACAGTATGTGGTGTTCCTTTACAATGTGCAATCAAACTCATGAACCAACGACTTTCCTCTTATGGAAGGAAGGTGCACCTTTCCTTCAAGATCTATTAACAACATTCACGAACCATTGTTATCATTTCAATGGCAACTTTAATTAAAGGCTCTCCTGGACCACTGTAATCACTTCATATTGTAAGCTCACGTAGGCTGTAAATTTGCTTTGATTAAAATGCTGGCAATTTTTATTTATGGGTGTTTGTTTGTAACCAAGGGAGTATGAGGTGAATGGGATGGTAAAGAGCATGGGATAGGAAAGTCTCTTTTCCAAAATATGCAGATCATAAAATGACAAAGGGAGGATTCTTCGCCACACTTCCTCCCCTTTCTACTTCTCTATTCCTCTCCTCACTTTTGGGGGTAATGGCATTCTATTCTCACTTAAATGACTTTGTGGAGAAACCATCATGATTTGACTGCAGAAAAAAGCACAATCTTCAGCAAAAGGTGCATTAACCCTTCTAGGCCATTAGGATACCATTTGATAAATTGCCCCTTTTATTACACTGCATGGCACTGGTAGCCTGAAAGAATTAATGTCTCCCAAATGGCAGCAATTTACTCCCCTTGCACTAGCAAAGAAGTCTCTTTGTTTGTTATTTGGGGAACATCTCCTCAGCAGTTCCCTGTGCCTGTTAGAAATTAATTAATGCCAAATCTCCTCAGAGGGATAGGTATATGCTATCAGTTTGATACTTCCAATTAAAATTTCTAAAACTCAAGGTAATAAACTGGATCCAAATCCATGCTGCACTATTCAGTGGAAATAGACCGGAACAATTTGTTTCTATCACTACCAAGAAAAGTCTGACAAGTGGATAGCATCAAAGATTGTTCACGGTGGCATAAGCCACCTGCCCAGCTTGACAGGTCATTGATCTCTAAATACCAGCACACCTGGAGGGTACTGTTTCCATTCATTACTATTACCATCCACAAACCATTACTATCATGTCCTTTGCAACTTTGATTAAAGACTCTTCTGGACCACTGTTATAATTTCACATTGTGAACTCAGAGAGGCTTTAAATTTGGACCCATGAACTCTATTTATAAAGTAAAAGTCATAGGCCAGAATGTTATGAGGCACAGAGATAGATGCAGAGGACCTGGGAAAGGAGGACTCTGTCGCTTTAAAAGACTTTTATATGTAAAGGAAAGTTTCATTATAAAAAAGGGAAAGGAGAAGATGCTTGCATACACACAAGTGGGCAGGAAGAGCTGCCACTGCTGTTTTCCAAAGGGAAAAGTTTTGTGAAAGAAATGCTTGCATTGTCACAGGTGGGCAGAAAAGCTGCCCCTTGCCGTTCAGAGCCTGTATTGACAGAGTGTTCTTCTATCTAGGAAGGGGTTCATTTCTTTGTAAAAGTGTTGGCTTAGGTTGAATTAATGACTTCAATGGGGTGATTGGATGGATTTGTAAAGGACAGTGTTTCTCCACAAGGGCCCTCCATTGTCATACCCACGCCTCTGATCTGCACCTCCAGATAATTTCTATAGCATCTGAAGTTGCTATGGAAGTTGGATTTTTCATTTCTAGAGTAACTTTTAATTTTTCATTTCTGTAGTAACTATGTTCAACATGTGTACCCCCACTCTAGTCTTGTCATGCCTCCATCAATCCAAAACCATATATAATCCATAATCTTTTGGGGAGTTGAAAGGAGAAAGGGGATCTTCATTTTAAACAGTCAACTAACTTCCTTGCTATCACTGAATCAGTCCATTATCTGAGTTTAGGGATGTGGTTGCAGTCAAAGGCAAGAACCCAATATCATGGGGACAGCTAAACACATTCTAGAACTTTAAAGAACTTACTTAAAGAAGAAAAATATTTATATTGATCTGGCACCTAGCTGTTTCTACACAGGACTTCCTATATACTAGCCAGGGATATATCATTTTGTCCTCCTCACCAAAATCCTAGAATACAGCTAGCAGACAAAATTGTTAGAAGATAAAACTGAGGCTAGAGATTGAAACTGACTTAGTCATACTGTCTTCAAGTAACAAGGAGGGTTGCAGCTCAGACCTGCTGCCTTCCATTCACTTCACTTTACCTTATTGTCTATTTTCAAATATTTTTCTCATGGGATGCCAGTCCCTTCATGGGAACTAATTTCCTGCCACCATATATATGATCAATTTGCTTCAATCAACTCTAGAATTGGCATATTCTTACTTATATAAGGAGACAAAGCAGAGGAATGGAGAAAAACTTTGCTCTGTGTGAAGAAAAGCAGGTGAGTGCAGTGTATCCCCAGGATTGCAGTTCCACTGTCACATGCTGTTTAGCAGTCATAATTTGTCTTCATTATAAATTATTTTTTGCCTTTATTTTTTCTTTAATAAATGTTTTTCCTACCCCTTCTTTTGTAAGTCAAAAGAAGATTTGTGTATATTCCCAGGAAAGAAATCCAAAGTTGCTCCAGGAACAACTATGACAAAATCTCAGGTGACCCTCAGCTGGCAAATCTCTCTCTACTAATTAATCATCAGTTCCCAAGCCACTTTTCTGGGAATTATCTTCAACTCTTTCATCTCTTTCAGCATATTAGCACACGTACACACACATATCATATCTTGCTGAATTCCTTCCCAAGTCTCTTTTAAAATTCCCTGCTGAAACCAATGTGGGAATTAGAGAATGCATTTAAAATGTTCACAACTAGAAACAAGGCTGCTCAAGAGTAGAGTGACAATAATTTATTGTTAAATGACATACTTTTGTGGGTGAAAAGGGGTACTATAAATAACAGTGCCAGTCAAAATGAGGCATGTTTTCAGTGTGCTCACAAGGAGGGTACTGGTATGATGAGGACTTGAAGTTGGGCAGAATCAGTGGACATTAAAGAGAGGATTGGATATCTGAATTATAAATATGATCAGGTCTCTCAATTTTTAAAACTCATCAATTCCTTCCTCCTAGGACCATTTAAACTTACTTTAAGTAGCAAAATACTCTGCATGGGCTTGTCTTTTTTTTTTTTCCCCAGTCTCATTCCTTACATTCTTCTTTCAAATTTTGTTCTGATTTGTTTAGTTCCAAGACACATAATGATACCTATATATCAGTGCCTTTTGTACACTCTTTCTTTGGCTGGATTATCCTTTTTATTCTTTCCATTTTTAAGTCAAACATCACTTCATCTCTGGAATCTCTCCCTTCACCCTTTAGATGGGTTTATCCCCTCATTAATGGTTCACATTTGAGTGTTTTTATCACCACACGTTTCACAGTGGGGTACTATAATTCACTGGAGTAACTAGGTCTACTTTATTATGATAGTGGTATTTAGTGGTTCTAATATATTCAGTAGTCACTAACAGTTGTGCTTGGTGGAACTGTCCATGGTACCATGATCCTTTGACGAACTTTTCATTTTTATCTTACAACTTGTCAGTAAGATTTAATTACCAAACCAGTTTAATGTAGTGTTTGGGATGAATTTATTTTATTTTGAAAACTTGAATCTTAATCTGTTTAAAAATTCCACTCCCAACCCCGGTATCAATACACATAGACACATGTGGGCACACTCATGCATATGCACATTTGCACAAGAGGCTTTAAATGCTTGGTCTGGCGAGGCAGTCAGCTCCTCATACAGTTCCTCTCTCATAAGCTTGTATCCCAAACCACTGTGGAAGGAGGAAGAGAAGGAATACCATATCCTCTTCCCTAACTACCTATGGCAAGATGGTGATCTTTAGCTTGGATGACCTGTTGGTTCAATAATCATTCATGGATTCAGTATAGATGGGTCATGACGCTAGACTCACTGACAGAGGGTGCAGATGATTGGAGGGGACAAAGAGTTGCTCCTCAGCATTTGTAATTTCATGTGGGTTTCAAGTTTATCTGCTGATTAGCTCTTAGCTGGTTGCATCCTTACTCTGCCCTTGGATGGTTGCTGGCGAACCTATTTTTCATTTCCTCTGTCTAGCTTCCAACCAGGGTTCATCTTCTCTATCATTTTGGAATAGAGGGGTCTGGGGATGATGGAAGTAATATTTGCTGCTCTTTCTTCTTGGCTTTACCAGCATACCTGCCCCCTCCCTGGCCCCAAGAAGCATGGAATAAGTGAACAAATGGTGACAAATGAGGAATCATAGATCACTTCCTGCAGATGACCCACATTTTATGAGTAATTCTCTTAAGATTACATCTGGATTTGTTGGAGCAGTACTGTACTCTTCCAAAATATCATGTTTGAAATGTCATTATTTTGTCAATAGGGAGAGGGCATGGTGTGGGAGTGGGTGGAGGAGTGGCCATCTGATAAAACGATGCCTCTTGGCAAGTTTAGAGGGTGGTGGCAACTTGACCAGTGGCAATATAATTGGCAAATATCTGAAATTAGAATGCTGGGTTACTAAGTTTTTTTTTGTTGTTGTTGTCATCTTTGAGCTTTGTAAATTTCAAAAAATTACAGAAAAATTTCACTGTGTCCCCCCAAACACCACCCTAGTAGGTATGTACAATATGCCTCTTCCAACTCTCAGTTCCACTAGAGATAATCTATGGTATAAGAGATCCTTTTCTTCTCGGTCCATGGTTTTTAATACATTTCACTCTTAGCAATTACTGAACAAATAGCTCATAATATCAGTGGTGAAAATGATTCCAGAAATGCCTACCATGTCTCTACAGTGAGAGAGAAGGTGCCATGTTTTGGCCTGGACGGAGAGACGGCTTGAGTCAGAACTTCAGTTCTCCAAGTTGGAAAAGATAAAACAGAGGTGCAAATTGGGCTAGAATTTGCAGTCAGATTTGGGTTCCTCTAGCACTGTCCTAACCAGTCACCAGGTGACAGGTACTCTTAGTTGGAGAGTCAAGAGACAAGGTTTAAGCCTTGTGTCAAACTGCAGTAACCTAGCTGGCAGAGTTTTCTTACCTTGTAAGAAAACAGCCCTCCGATGTTCCAAGAAAAATGAAGTAATTTTCTATTTCATTGAAATGAGATGTTTGCGTGGCCAAATGTCTCCTTTGATATAAGAATAGTTTATTTCATTAGAGCTACATTTTTATGAGGCAAATGACCTACAGACATGTTTTGTTCATTTTTCTGCAATGAGGTCTTCCTGAACTATCTAAGGATATGTCTATGCACACATCCTGTGAGACATGATGGCAGAGGGGGGCCTACATGTATGTGCATATTTACAATTCTATGCTGTGAGTGCTGCCCTTACTGCTCTGGAACAGAAGCCATCTCAAGCCCTCCCACAGGAACAGTCTACACTGTAAGCTTGAATTGCAGATCTGCTCCTAGAAAATAGTCTACTTCTTACTTCCTAGTCACATATTTGATCTTATTTAATCCTTTGCTATTAAAATCATTGCACCTTAAATAATAATGTTTCTTAAGATCACCAAATCTACTTTCCCAGTGTTCACCCAGAGATGATGGACCCACTGGACAGACTATATTATTTGATTGCAAAAAAAAAAAAAAGAAGAAAGAAAAAAATCTTTTTCTGAGTTTAAATTGCAAAATAAGTGTCCTTTTGTAAATTCTTCAAAAAGTTTACTTATATTTCCAATTCTAGTCTAACCATTTGGTCAGGAATATCCACATGACAATGTAATTGGAAAAAGAAATGAATGTTTGCCTTTGGTTTCATTTTATTGCTTCTGAGAAGAAAACTCCATATAACAATTTTCTGGTCCAGTTCTCTACTCTCAAACCACTGGGAGGGGATGGGTAACAAAAAGAGCTGGGAGATTGGTAGAGGAAGATAGTGTTACAGCTATATCATTTTCTCATTACAATGTTTGTGGAATCAATCTAGGATTTTTTTTAAATCCTCTAATTTAAATGTCTAAATTTTATAAAAATTTTAATAAAACCTGATTATAGAGGATAAAGACTTGCAAAACCCCTACCTCCCCCACCCCCCTGAAAAAAAAAAAGGAAAGAAAAATCAGATAAAATAAGAGTCATTTGAATTAAAGTCAGAGAACAGAGATCAGCTTTGGGTTGAATGGTTACTGCTGCTTTCCTCCTTAACACAGGGCTTGTAATAAAGGATGCAACTATAGGTATTGTATTTGCTGCTTAAACACCCCTAACCCAGGAAGAGCCCAGGGGCTTCAGCAAATACTCTGGTAGCTCCAATTTCTTGCCATTGCCTTTGGGGGATAGGAGGCTAGTTCCTGTTTGGTGATATCACCGAGTAGCCTCTGCTTGGTGAGTGAGCATCCCTCAGTGCAGGAACCACTTCCCCTTCTTCTGTCTATAGCAAGACTTGGGTTAGCAAGACTTCCATCAAGAATTGAAAGTAAACTGCTAAAGGCAATGTGTTGACATTAGAGTGACCTCAAATTAAGGAAAAATGTCTTAATTCGGGCTCCTTGTAAAGACTCTCTCACCCCTTCCCCACTCCACACAATTAGATCCAGAAAATGTATTCCAAGAGGGGAAATAATTGACTTTTAACCTACCCTCTAAGGCTCTCCATGGAGGGGTCCCCCTTATATTTTTCCACTGCTTTCTGTGAAAATCCTGTATTGCAGAAGTAACTGCAAAAATTACAAAGTTATCACTGCCTTCTCAAATATGGTACCTCTCAGTTTCATAGATTATTTCCATTACTAGGTGCACCCTTGTCTCTAATCAAGTCTTAGGATATTCGAGGATAATATATAATTGGGGCTAAAGGTAAAAAGTATGACATAGTCTAGAAAATGCATTATTAATCAGAAAGTCTTGTTTTTGTGTCCAATCCTACCATATACTAGGACAAACCCACCAAATCTATAAAATTAAGATAAATATATTGGTAGTATTTACCACAGAGGATTGACGTGAAGACAAAAGGAAATACGTATACTATAGATAGATGTGTATCATGTAATCCAATGGTACCCACAGAAGTGTGTATCATCTAATCCAATGGTACCCACAGAAGGCAGGTATTTAGTGTTGGTTCTCAGGTGAGAACACAAGAGTATCATCAGCTTAAGATGATAAGGGTGATAGCAGAGAACCTTGGGATTGAACCCAGGGTCTTTGATACCTGGGCTCTTACTCTTGTTTCAAATGTTCAAATGTTTCCTCACATTGTGGCTGCTATGTTTCAAAAATGGAATGAGATGTTTTAGCCTTTCTTTTCTCCATAATATATAATGTAAGAAAGACAAATATTCTCATAGACCTCGAAGCAGTTTAGTTCAACTTGACATTGCATCCTGCCTTGCTCAATTCTTGGTGCTCTTACAAGACCTATTCCAGAGATGGTTCTTTACAGGGGCCAAGATTTGGAATATAACATCAGAAAGCTGTTGATTTTAAATCTCTCACGTGAAGGTAAGATAAGTACTGCAACTGGATACCCTGATGTTAAAACCCAGATCAATCATTGATAACATGTCCTTGGAAAGTGACTTTGATTCTTGGAACCTTTATCTTTTGGGATTTTTATTAAATATTTTATGAAACTGGTGTACAGTCTTCTTTTGAACACTGTTGTGGAAAGTGAGTAAAAAATACATGGAATCACTTTGCAAATTATTCAGAACAAGGAAAATATAACAGTTAATTTTTCAAGGATGCAAAGTCTCATTTTAGCAAACCAATTAATTACTTATAGGTGTACAAAACCTCAGCAGGTATACTTTCTCAACCTTTATAACCAAGCAAAGGTCCACACTGCTGGAAGGAGGTTGAAAAGATTCATGAATATGGCTGGTCAAGTGTGAAAATGTCACCAGAGCAGGGATACTGATGGAGGAAAGGGGTATCTTGTCACTTTGCATTAAGTATTGAGAGTCCTCTTAGAGATTTTTCAGGAGTGTAAATAGATTTCCCAGAGAAGACATGGTACCTTCAATTCAGATAATGGGCTACCACACTTAAAATGACATCAAAATACCACCACCTGAGACCATTTGAACAATTGAACA
Organism: Uropsilus gracilis; assembly: GCA_004024945.1. Classification (NCBI taxonomy): domain Eukaryota; kingdom Metazoa; phylum Chordata; class Mammalia; order Eulipotyphla; family Talpidae; genus Uropsilus; species Uropsilus gracilis. Next base: position 400,286 of record PVHY01000017.1, on the reverse strand, counting down.
CAGTGAGTTATTTGAAGTCTATGGTTCATTCCAGATAGCTATGACCCTGGGAGCTGGGTACTGAATGTGGATCAATAACTATCAATTACAGTTGCACTAAATCATTATCCAGCTATACCAGGGGTGGAACCCAGAAATGAATGACAGAAGTATATTATTGATGGGAAAATGGAACATCATTTAATTTAAATTTAAATACATCATAAAAACGTTGTTTAGAAGATCCCACTGTACTTCTGTGTGTACAGAGGTGAAGGAGAGTCAGAAAAATCCAATTCTCAAACCTCTTAACTAAAAAGGAAGAAACTGTCTTGACTTCAGATGCAAAAGTGAAGGGCAACAGTGTTGTTGCAGCTCTTTGAACATGTGGAAGATGAACCCTATTCTGAGCACAAGTCCAGAATGACAACAAAGGATAAAATGGGCTTTAACTGACATGCCAAAAACAAGACACCACTAAATAGTTAAATAAATGACTTTCTCCTGATTAAACACAAGATTAAAAGTTGAAGAACTCAGATCCAAGCAGGGATGGAAAAAATTCACCTGTACTTAAAGGAAGAAGGCCTTTGTTATTTTTAATGTGTCAGTAAGTAATCTGGAGCAATTTGAAAGAAGTTGAGGACTGCAAAGGAAGTTGCATGGGTGAAATCTCAGTTACTGGTCATTTTTATGAGACTGGGGCACCTTAAAGATTAGAATAATGTAGAGATATGGATGTGCCTCTGACAATTTTATTTTCTCCTCAGTTTACTAGACAGGGTAGCACAGAGCTCATAGATGTGAAGTTTTGGATGAACTATCTATTTCCCTGTACTTTCCTCAAGAACCTGAGGTTCAGGTGCTTGAAGCAGCTGGTGAACAGTGACTATGAACAGCTAGAGGTGGCCCAAGGGGTGACTCCACTAAGTCAAACTTGTCTTTCAAGGTCTTTGGACTCTGGGGAGCTTGTATAAATTTCCCTTATTTGACAATTGCCCTTAGTCCCAAGTGATGTGACCACAGTTTGAGTCATTGAAATCTGATGTTCTTTGGCACTTTCTAGTCTTGACCTCCTAAGCAGCTTCTAAGAGATAAGGGCTGAGGTGTCAATTAGGTGCCTTTGAACTGTGAACAACCCTGGTGGATTCACATAATAAGGGGAAACCATGGAGTGGATTTAAGAGAAAGACATTAAACAGACAGCAGGTCAATTACAGTGATGAAGGGATCAGGAAGCAGAGGTGGGGGGTAGGCAGGAGGCCAAATTCAGGTGTATCTGACTGGGTTCTGCCTCCTAACCAATGCTTGCAAGATATGTTTATAAGCAAATGTGTAATTGACCATGCATCTTTTAGCAGCTATGTTTACATAAATCAGAGGGATTTAAAAAAAAAAAAGTGGTAACTCTCATCTTGTAAATACCATTTTTAGATCTGCTTAATGAGATTTTGAGTAAATCCTTCAAATGTCTCTGGGTCTCAGTTCCCCATATATGCCAGGTATGGAGATGTTGGATACAAGTAGCTCCTTTCAGGGACAAAGATAAAGAGGATGTAACTCTTAATCTTTAAAGGGCTAAGTAAATAATATGAGAGCCTGAAAAGTTCAGTCACATACATATTCTCTAAGAGCCCCACCAACAGGAAACAAGCAGACTCTTTTCTTCCATTCCCCTCAAGCCCCAAGAACAGAAAATGAAAACCATTGGTTACCATCAAATCCTTTTATGGAAATGACGATCAACATTTCTTGAAACCATCTGTTTCTCTGGCTGTTTATCCTTTCAGTGTCTTTCCTTCATGTGTTCTTTGCTAACAACAACAAAAAAAATCTATTCTAAAATAACCAAGATGTTTTGGCTGAAAATGCCAGGGGTACATATCCAGTTTATGAGAGAAATTGCTTTTGAACGAAGACCTAGGTTTATCTTGCGTGGAGGAAGGCAACATTTCTGCAAATATTATAGTTGTGCTAAGAAAATAACCAACTCCTTTCATTAAGGGTACGCAACCAGATTTATATATTTGTTCTTGTAAACGGACTGAATGCTGCTACAGTATGTCAGATTTGGAGCTTTTAAGTGTTGACTTTGCTTTTACATTGAGGAAAGCTGCCTAAAAAAAGGTCTCTCAGCTAATGACTGGTCTTGCCTTGTCCTTAAAAGGTCACAGGTCAGTCATTCTCTGTATATGAATAATGCTTAACACCTGAGAGTGCCTCCAGAGTTTTTCATTTCAGAATTCTGTGAATGAGTGAATATTTCAGAGTGCCTGCTTATGACCTGCTGGGAATCACTACTTTCTGTTTAGTAGACTGTGAGGTAACTTAGGTTGGTTACATCTAAACAAGCAGAGCTTATGCTTGCTTCCATTTGAGCCAACACTTTTGCAAACAGCTTCTCCTGCTCTATAGTTGAGCAGCTCAGTATTTTACCAATACAACCTTCCTGTCATGTAATTTTAATAACCTCAGATTTTCTGGAGAAGCTCCATTCCATATTTAAGACATTGTGTTTACCCAGTATCCTTCTCTGACTCTCACCTGGGTTCACCTTGGTTGATGGACATATAAATCTCCCACGAATTTTCCTCTGGGATGGCGCCGTGTGGTATGAGTAAACTCACTCCTAAAACAGAAAAAAAAAGGATAAAAACAAGAAATTATTCTGAGAATTTTCAATTAGCTTTAAGTGCCTCATTTGAGTATCTTACAAATGCTCACTAAAAAGGATCTTCTCACCGCAATTTATGAAATCCTGATCTTTGGGAGGTCTATAAAATCCAAGATGATACCAGGGGAAACATGACTTCTTAACAATAACAAAAAGAGAGGGTATATTACTCAACTGCACTCAAAATTCTTTGTTATGTAACTTTTCCTTAGCATTTGCTTAACTGTCTTAGAAGATGGCCTGTCCTTAGACCTTGCAATATCAAACAACGAGAATGCAAAGAATGTAATGATGCATAAACTAATCTACTTTGAATTGTAAACAAGTATTTCTCTATTGTGTCTCTTCCCATTGGTTTGCTGAAAGGATATCTGGTATGATGCTAGATCTTCATATGAACTTATAAGTTATACATCTAGAAGTAAATTTGGAGGGGGGTTTAATAGAATGATCCACTTTGTTGAAAAAGAAAAAAAAAAAACAGAAGCTTAGGAAGCACATAGGTGATTCCTGAGCCTCTATTAAGTCCTCTTTATAAAACCAGAAGATAGCAAAGGTTAAAGGCTACTTCATCAAATTTTTGCCAATGTCAAATTGAAAAAAAAAAGGGGGGGGGCTCAGTGGCATACTTTAATAAAACCGTATTATGCAGGGAGGGAAGGCAAGCAAAGTATACCACAGTGCATTCATTTGAAATGTTCCCACTCTCCGATGCTGGGAAGTAAATATTTCACTCTGACCAAGAGAAAAGAGTGTAGAAAGGGCAGGATTCTCTTTAATATAGCTTCTTGTTTATAAATAGAAATGAAATAGCAGCACAGTAAGAGCTTTACAAAATAAAATCTCAGGGCATCCTTCTATTCTTTGAATAATGCAACTTTCACCTTTCTCCTTTCATTAGAGCTAATGTAATCTCACAGAAAGCTTTCAGGCTGATGATAATTTAAATCTAGAGATGGTAGGCTGTACTGATATTCTTCTATGTACCTGTTAACTTGCCATGGAATCAAGGAATGCAAGACTCATTGCAAAACAAGTTATTTGTGATTCACACTTTATTCAGCAACATGCTAGTTATCATCAGTATCTTTCACTAACACTAAGAATGAGGCACATTTAAATCTTGCTTACAGCTTTTCAGCAACAGTATTCATTTATATTCTGGACCTTGGAGTCAATAATAGGGGAACAGTAATCACCAAACTTAAGGGTGCCTGATCAGGCTCCCCTTTTCATTTCCTATTCTTCCTTAACAGTAGTTGCCAAAATCAAGTGGCCTCCATTATATCCTTCTATCCTTCCCTGCTGTTGAACAGCTGCTATAATATGCAGTGTATAGGATAGTAAGTATTTGCTAATATCATCCTGGGTGCTATGTATTCATGGTGTGACAGAACACTTTCTCTGTTCTTTTTTGACAGTCTAGGACAACATTCATTCCATTTCTTAGATGTAGGTAATCTTAGGACATTAACTCATAGCAATCACCTTTTATATTCACATTTTGCTTTTCCTGTTTTTTCCTTTCTTGATGGAAAATTCACACACTATGTAACAGATCCACTTCAAGTGTATAGCCTGATGACTTTTTCATATGACACCCGTCAGTCATAGAACATTTCTACTGTCAAAAAATTCCCTTGTGCCCTTTAGAAGAACTCAATTGCCAATTTAAATAATCAACTATTTGACTTCTCACATTATGTTAGTTTGTTCCTCTACACTTTCAAATAGATGAAGTCATGAATTGCATAGCAACAATAAAGAGGCAGGAATGCTGAACTGTTCTGTAGGGCAACAGGACCTGTTGGTCGACTCTCAGGCCAAATCAGAATAATTATGAGTTTACTTCTGAGAAAGGGCTGTTGGTTGAACAGATCCTACTTCACCCCTTTCAGGTTCACTTAATTCCATGTTTAGATTGAAAAGTTACTCACAATACCCCCAAATTTGACCTGAATCTACAGAATCATTATCATTTTAAGCTATTTCATCTTTCCTTCAAGACATTGCGAGATTACTCTTCAACTCTACCCCTTCTTCAGCACTCCAAGTATGTGTGTGTAGTCTGAAGGGACTCAAACTTGGAGGCAAGTGTTGTGCTTCTGTGTGGGGAAGAGGGAAGTGATAGTATTCCTGGCATGTTATACTTTATAAGGACTGAAAAGCACAGTGGGAAACCTTTCTGCTAGTGGTTCCCCAAAGAAACACTCATTTTAGGTATATCATTCACTACTTATCTCTGATTTAAAAAAATAAAAAAAAACTGGCCTCTCCCTCAAATTCCATCTGCTACCTCAGCAACCTTTTATTTGATGTGACAAAGGCAACATCTGAGTTTCTTCTTTTATAATTTTCATAATAAGTGATTTCTAGAGTGTGGGGGTCACCCGAATCTTTTCTGCCAATCACAATACAATAATTTTGAATGTTTGTCATTTGAACAATCAAATTGCTCCACCTTCTTTACACTTCATCTCCCTAGGGTATACTTTGCATTTATGTTCTGCAAATAGCAGAACATATGTTTCAATTCCCCATACTAATTTTTTTCATTCAAACTCTTTCCTAGTGAACAACTCCAATCCCGTCCAGGAATTCATGTTAGCTTTGAACATATCCCTTCACAGAGGAACTTCTTGGGCAACAGTGCTATCAGAACAGATTTCTTGTGCAAAAAACTTGCGGTCTGAGGGGAAGAAAAAATCTTTCCTCTTGCACTTCTAGATGAAGTTAAACAAATAAGATGGGGGAGATCTTGGCATTCTAGCTACATAAGTAAATAAACACACTTAATAAATGAAGATAAGAGAGAAGCACTAGCTGATTGATTCAACAAATGAATAATCAGAGAGTCCCCTAAGTACCTGGATAAGAAAGTGGAGATAGCTCCAAGCATAAAAACTCAATGTATGATGCTGGTGTGTAGCGTCTTCTCATGCTGAAAGGGCAAGGTGTATGTCTTTTACTGTTTTTTTTTTTTCCCCCTCCAGAAACCACACTTCCAGCATCTAGATTCATACAAGAAGGATCCTTAGTAACCACTGCCTTGTTCCACAGTGAGATCTCCTATCTGTCAATTATTTCCAGGGAGGATCACATCACATATTGACATGCACACATATTTAAATGAAGATCTTTACTAAGTCCTAAAACACTGACCAAGGAGGATTTAGAGAACTGGAAATGTAGAAAACAAAATCATTATTAGGGTCGCCTCTGAAGATCATTTGTCTGAATTGAAGTTTTTAAGGAAGTGACTGACTGATGTAGAAAACAAGACAACATTCATTATTATAATAATTATTACAATAAAGTAAATTGCAGTCTCAAGTCACTAAGGTACCAGAAATTTAGTTAGCTGGGATGGTAGCATCAGACTAATCCTAATTCAGATTTTACTTTATAAGACAAAATATTCAGTTTGGAGAGGCTGGTCATCTCCACTCTGGAGACAGATCTGCCTCTAGATGGCCCTGACTTGACGATGACTTACTGACCAATGGCACTGAAAGATCCATGGGTTCTTTTCCCATTTAGTAGTCATGATTCAGAGTCCCCAATTCACCTGCCTAGAGATCAGAGGAGAGACTGCCCTCTTCTATCATTCTGTTTGGCTTCATGGCAATCCTGAAGACTAAACTACAGATGGAATGTCATTTTATAAGGGCCATACATCCTTAAGTATCCTTGTCAAACCATCAGAAAAAGCTCTTCCAACCAAGGAGGGAAAATACTGGAGAACTAATGGGATTTATGTTATAGCTCCAGAACTGACTGTTGAATCCAAGACTAATGTTATAGTAAACCATTCCCATTTCTCATCATAAAGTAAGGTCTAAGGACACTGACAGTGTTTATTCTTCCAGTAACTGAGGAAGGTAGAGTCAATGTCATTTCACTAAATTACCTACTAGCACATAACTTACTTGGCTGTAAACATGGTATTTGTTGGCCATGGTAAAGAATGCTTACAGTGTTTCCTGATCATATCCTAGAGAAAACATTTCTTGAAGGGACTTGACTCTGAGCACCACCCAAGTCTCCTGAACAAACATGACTGTCAACTCTCTCTAGCTTGGCATTAAATACAAGTATTCCGTCCATTTTGGGATGGAGATTGCAAAAAATCTTACTTCAGTATTGTTCCTGGTTTGCTGTGTAAACCAGGAATGATAGAATCATTTTTTTGCTCTGACTAGGGCGTGGTAAACATCTCAAGAATTACGTAAATATAATAAGTTTCAACAGAAGCTAGAAAATGCACCAATACACACCACCCACCTGTATTTGGCATTACTAAGCGTCCTCCAAGATGGCCAAAGACACCTGTTGTTCTCAGTTCTGTCCTTGTGGGGAGTGATGAGAGGTTTTGGATGTAGGGTGTTTTATTTCTGGGGTGCATTGTAGTAAAGCTGCGGTTGTTTCCATGGGGGAAAGTCCCAGAATGATTCTTGCCGTGGTATTCAGCTCGGTCAGACACCCCGAGGGAAACCATGAAGGAGCTCTGGACTTTGACTTTGATGTCTGATAGAGGGTTGAAGAGCGAGGACTCCGTCATGAGTTCCTTGTCCAGAGGGTCCTGGAGACAGATGGGTCCGCTATACGTGCGGCTCACTGTCAGGTCTGGTTGCATGGAGGGATTCAGCAGCAGGGAGTTACCTGGTAAAAGAATACTGATCTGTCACTCAGAAACTAAGAGTCCTTACAGTTACCCTTTTCATCTACTTCTATGTGCAACCCTGCCTGTGTGCTTGCCAGCTGCTCATGACAGAATCAGCCCTGCAGCCGCCTGAGCCTCTGGGACAGCCCTAACAGGCTGATCACCAGTGACCAGAGCTTTGGAATCAGCAGCTCTACTGTTCACCACCAGTTCTCTGAAGGTGGCTGACTCAAATCATTCATTTCTCAGAATTGCTTGCAAGCTAGCTTTTCAAAGTAAGTATTTCTGCTATTCCATCAGGCAGCTAACTCAGGTATTATGTTTATGTGATTACTTTAACTGGCAAAGGGAAGTTTAAAAAATATTTTTCAATCCAGTTTGGAGCAAAAATAACATCTGTTCATTTTAAATGGCAAGAGATGACACAGCATGGTGAGTAGGTAGCGCCATTTATAACCAGAGTTGTGTTGGTGCCAGCCAGCATATCACAGAATTCTGGGCAGGTTTTGGAGCTGGGGGAGAGAATAATTTGTCCTCAGAGCACAAGGGTCAGTGACTTTATGACGCGTTCCTTGTTTGAGCAGCCAATTTGCTCTAATAACACATATGTTACTCTGGGAGGGGAGGAGGTGCCACACAGAGATGAAGTAAATCTCAGATTCCGCGTAGGGTGCAGCATAGAATGACATCCTTTCTGTCTTAAAATGAATTAAAAAAAAATCTTTACAAAACCATGAGAAATTGAACTTCCTAATGTGTTGGGGCTTTACCAATTTTTTTCTAAGCCAAATATTAAAAAGGAAAGCTGTGATATTTTCTTGTGATGAAGTAATCTCATTTATTAGTAAGTAACAAAATAACCCTCAGTCCCAAACCTCCCACCCATATCAGTCCATCAATGTGACATCTCAAATTGAAACCCAAACTATATTAAACAATTTTCCTTTGGGGCTTGACAAAAATGTTTAAAATATTGTATTTCTGAAAATCTTGCAATTCTAGGCCAGATTGTATTAGCTTCTATTTTTCTATTTTCATAATTTTGTAGCAACACGAGCAAGAAATCTATAGCTCAGACTTTTGTCCTCATCTCTTGTTCTAACATTCTAAAAATTTAAAACCAGGGAGGAAGAGGTTCACAGTGAGATGAATGAGATGAAATAAACCTTGTACAAGGAAAGACTCTTGAATAATTTCTTTTAATACTCAAGGCACTTGTGCCAAGACACAAGCGTAATCAAGGGGCTATGATTTTGATAGAACACAGACCTGGACTGAATTTTACAGGGACTCATCTTGCTCTAGTTCATGGCTTTTCTAGGCAACAAGTGGTACGTAAGGCCTAGCTGACATCTGGAAAGAGATTGAAAAGTTTATACTGAGATGTGAGAAATTGCAAATGTTTCATGGTTTTGTTTCAAGACTTTACACCTTCTTATATTTATTCTCTGACTACTCTGAAAAGACCTTCCCAGCTTTTGTGAGTCCAAGAAAGCATAAAGGTGGGAATACGATAGAGTAAAAACTGAAGAAAGTTGATTGCCAACTTGTTTCCAGTCTGATTGGGGACAACTACTTGTTTCCCTGGGTTTCTCTTTAGAAATTCTTTGATTTTGACTTTTAATTATTAATTAATTTTTCTTGGAATGACAGATGTTTATTTCAAATGAAGAATGGAAAATTGCTTGGGATAATATAAGAGATCAGAACTGAACAGAGATAAACAAGTCCCCACAAGCACTCTTTCAAGTCCCTGACCTAGTCTAAGGGTGGCATTCTACTTTAAGTCTCACTGTAAAACCTTCCTGGCACACTGACTATATTATGCCAAGAAGGGATAACTGTATCTAAGATATTGGAGGTGTATTTTATTAGAGGAAAGAGCATTTTAATGAACATTTTTGCTTATCACTGTTGGTGAACTATTGTTCAAAATTTAAAAACAAAATGATAGAGTCAATTTGGAGAGACTACACAGACTTCTCTTAGAATTTCATAATACAGGAAAATCCCATAGACAAGATATGCATTTAATTTATGCAAATCAGCATTCCATTGATGTTTAGGCAAGGGACTCACCCAGTGGATCACACTGGTACCTATGGTAAGGGAGGAGGAAACTACTAGTTTCTGGAGTAATATTCCCTCCATTTTCTATGTAGCTGCCTCTGCCCAGGGCTGATAACCCATGCTATTTTAGTAATATCATCCTCAGAAGAACACTGAGGTGGATGGTATTAAGCCATTATGTCGCTAAAAAATTGAGAGATGAACTAATTTTAGACTGAAATGGATGTCTGATAATTTATGCTTATAATTGTCACACTACATTTTTAGTGTTAGTTTATGACATCGATGGAAATAGTTACTGATTTATTACATTCAGTGTAAACACTGGTTCTTCGTTGGATTTATTTCTAATGAAATCCTGTATAATAAGCAATATACCCCCATTGAGATGTATCTCTATCTCAGACTGAGCAGACTTAGACCTGGAAATTTGATGCCCAGACATGAGTGGCTAACAGCAAAACATTTATCATCCAGACATCTCCCAGTTTCTAGTATGCTTGGGTTTCTACTTCAGAACCTGTCTCTGCTCAATCCTTGCCAAGCAGTGAGATGTCTTGTGTTAGAGTTGCTACAAACAGAAATAAAGGTGACAGTATTGATGATGAGGGTCAAGGTAGAAAACTTCATCCTCTTTAGAGAGACAGTTTCATTTCTTTCTAAAATAAGAGCCTTGTATGCCTCATCGCAATCTCACAATCAGGAATAGATTTGGTTCATATAACAGAATTAAATGACTGTTTTGAAAATGAGTATCGCTATAGTTTGACATGATAGATTTTCCTTCCCCCACAACAAAAGATTGCTTCAACTTGGCAAGAGCTGAGAGTCTTTTAGGCTAGGAATTTCATTTTTCCCCTGACTATCTGATTCATCATATAGTCTCCAAAATCCTTTTATTTATTTAAAATAGAAGTAACAAAACTAACTCTACCTAATAAATGGTATAGTGAATATGTCTGGGAAGTTGTGGTATAGTAGTTGATTCTCAGTCTTCACTAAAAACTATTTTATTAAACTAAATGAAATAAATCCACTAAGCAGACTATTTAAAGTAGAAAGTTGGATAATCTGAGAATACTTGCTAAGCTCAGAAATGGCAATGCTTTACTTAAAATGCTTAATGTTAAGTTGAGATCCATTTGTTCTCACAGTCAAGGACTTACGTAGGTCACTCCACTGAGGCCTTCCTGATATGTGACTATAATCTGGTAGCGGCTCCCAGTGCCAAGAGCTACCTTCACACAGGGCCAATGAGAACTGGGAGTCCTGTGTGAATGTAGTTTATGGCCTGAGGATGAGGTAACAGGGGACCTACGCCGCTGACCTTGACGGACTGTTTTGAAGTTGAAGGTCTGGAAGCCACCTGTCAATGCAGAAGAGTCTATCACATCCACGCCATAGTCGCTCTGGCTCCGTCTATACAGGGTGACCCCAATGACCAGAACCGCCACGGCCACGACGGCAGCGCCCAAGCCTGAGTACAGAGCGATGTCACTGGCATTCTCAATGCCTGAAAAACACAAAAGGAATTCTAAGTGGCCAACATGGAGACAGTGGCAAAGAACCACCCTGAGACAGAAAATGAAATGCTTTCAAATTTTTGAAGCTAATGCTCAAGAATGTCACATAGCTAGACACAAGTTAACTCCCTTTCACACGATAATCAGTTTTCTGAAGTACCTTGTATCAATCAAAGGGATGTTTGTTAAATACATAACTGCATTAAGGTAGCTTGCCATGTAAGGAATATATTTGTTGTAAAGAAAATATATATATATATTTTTTTTTTCAAGTAAAAATAGACAACTCCTTAATTGACTTGTAGAAAGTCATTTTTCCTGCAAACTTTATTTTTGCAGGATGGCATGTGATCTACATACAATGGTAACTATCTTATAGTTATCTATAAGTTATCTGCTTATCTATGACCTGGTGCACATGCATTCACAGAGAGTGGTCTAGAGAAGGCAACACATGGTGTATGAGTCAAGAGAGAAGACCAGAACTCACAATGTGGATTTAGCTTTGGTACACATGATTCAGTTCCCGAGAACACTGACAATATCAATTTAGGATATATACAAGCATCATAAAGAATTTTTATTGTGAGATATAGAGGTCATGATCCTAGGTGCTCTTATGGTTGTGGAAAATGTATGCCAGCACCAATTCAATATTACACTCTAATGCAATTTTTTTGCTTTTGTTTTGGTGGAAAAGGACTGGTCTCTAAGAGGGCACATGCTGTTTCTCCCATACCTCTCCTACTCCATCCTATTGAATGCATGGGCAAAGCAAAAATAAGAGCGTTAGTTTGAATTTAGAATGTGGCTACTCCCATCCCCCAAGATACGTAGTAGCTGTTTTCCAGCACTTCTGCTACATGTACATTAGATATGGTTCATTTCTTCAGAAACTTGCAGTGGCTACTGCAATTCAGTATGAGGTTTTTTTTTTTGTTTGTTTGCTTGTTGTTTTTTTTTTTCCCCAGACCACATCATCTTAAAGGTAATACAATCTTTGGAAATTTGTAGAAAAGGTGGCAAATATTAACTGTATAATTAATCTCCTTGCAGATTACATGATAAATACAATGAAAAAATGCGAAAGTAATTAGATGATCCCCTACTTATGCTTTGATTAGAATTTTTCAACTCTACTAAAAGTGATACTCCTTCACTACAAACTGTACTTTGAGTTTTGCATATGGAAATTTTGTTTTTCAATTTGAACTGTGTTTGAGAAATGGCATATTTAAGACTTTCTATAAAAAAGCCTGTTTAATGATCTTACACAGCTGTAGATATAAGTAACTGTTCTGAGCATGTCAAAGGCAGGTTAGGCTAAGATGATGTCAGGTAGGATTAGGCATATTAAATGCATTTTCAATTGCAGGATAGTTCTCAACTGCTGATGGATTTATTGGGAAGTAACCCAATCAAAAGTAAACAGTGTTGTACTCTTGGAAGTAGTACTTGTCTCCCAATACTCAGAGACAAGAATATTCTTGTCACCCAGCATTGAGTTTAGTGAGTAAAATAAATACAATATTATACTTTGTAATGGTATGACACTTACTAAGCATTCCCCACACCCTATTATTGTACTTATGTTATCAAATGAATAATACTAAGCACACAAGTAAAGTGAATTTATTTTCAATGGAGTTAGTGGACTGTAAAATAAGGTGCTACCAAATTAAAGAATGGATGAGGAAATCAAGCAGAACCAGTTCAGTAATTGGGCAGTAAACATATAAAAATAATTTGCAAGGGAGAACACGACCATCTTAAGAGAAGTTTCTAAAAGGTCAGAGGATTATCAGACATTTTTAAGAAGTGTGACAGCTTAGGAGGTATTGAAAATGGTATGACTTAGACTTCAGTTCCACCTTCATGATAGTCCAGATGGGAGAGAGAGGGATGAACCATTTGCGGTGGTCTTCTCTGACCACCCAGAACCATGGGCATTTTGACTGATACCAACCCAAAGTTTCACTGTCAACCGATCATGCCCTTAATGCTCTCACCCTCCCTCTATTCAATTAAGTTCCTTGGAGGGAATAATTATACACTGTGCAGAGAGAGGACACAGATGCAGCAAGTCAGTCTACCAGGAGCAACAGAGAGCTTTGGATTGAAACCAATTAGCCTTTCCCCCCTTGTCTCCAGTTCCTTGGGCGCTGCTGACTAATGACACTATCATCTTCAGAGGTGTATCTGGGGAGAACACACCTGCTCTGTAACTGAGCACATACAGAGAAACAGCCTGGTGGAGCACTGTATGCAGCTGCTCTGTTGCTGAATTGGCAAAGCAGAGACAAAGACCCCCCTTAGTACTTCCCAAGCACTAAAATAGGGAGGCTCAGGGGAGGACCAGGACAACAATATTTCTGAAAATGGACATCAGTGGACATGAACATGCTGAATAGCAAGAAAAAGCAGTGGATTCCCATCTAGTCCTTTGTACTCTCACAATCAGAATTTTCATTCTCCTTCTAAGTACAAATGCTGATTTTAGGAAAGGCCACTACAAATGCCTTCAGACTGAAGTTTCAATGTTTGCTATGACTCAATATGTTTCCTTTACCCAGGAAGATTTGCAGAATTTAAGTCAAGAGAATGAAATAGTGGCTTATAGATTTTCTGTAATGGGTACAGGAACTTTGGGGATGGAATGGAGAGACTGTAAGGGACACAACACCTTTACAAGGATCACCTTGGATTAGATGGGATAGTTCAATCTAAATCACATAAATCAGTGGTCTCCCAAGGAAAGATAAGTAACATGGTATTTACATTATAAGAACAATTTGCTTCAGGAATTAGAAAGTTCAGGATCGAATCATTTCATTCATTCAACAAAGGATTTGTTGAGCATTGATCATGCAATGGGAATAAGGATGTATGGATGAATTAATACTTGGTTCACATTCTTGGTTTTAGTTTTTTTTTTTTTTAACTAAAAACCAACAAGGTAGTGATAAGATCCTAGCATTTTCAGGAGCAGCTACAGAGGTAGATACAAGTATTCAGAGCCATTTTTATGTATCTCCAGAGATTCAATTAGACATCCTTACCCATAGTTCAGATTCTTCTAAAATTTGTTCACTATGTTACAGCTCTTATTTTTGGCTCTTTTCTTTGCCTGATTGTATATTATCAGCTCATTTTCTTCCTCTATTTCCCTGTACCTTATTTTCAAATCTTTCATTTTAGGAAAGTAAGATGGTTGTCCCTGTAAGGATTTCTGTGTATCTAAAAAGAATCATAATGGATTTGCTTTCTTATATGTGTTTAGAACTGATGCCATAAAAGGTTTAAATCCATGATTTCTTCTTTGGATTCACAGAGGAGAAAGCTGACATGTGTGTCTTTGAGGACTTGGCAAGGGGTCACCCCAGAATTATCACATACAGGGATACATGTTTTCAAGTATACAATCACACTCAACTCTTACTGGAAAGACATTACGAACCACTCTCACTCCTCTAGAGGAGAATGGCACTAGCAACGAGACCACATGGTGTGGGTAGTGCCAGGGCCTTAACAGCTCTCTCAATATTTGTATCTGTAATAATGTCCTTGACTGAACTGATGTACACCCCAATTTCAGTTACCATTAACCTCCAGGGAAAAGCCCTTGTACCTTTCATGAAAGTCAGTGGCACACAGTCCTTATCACACTGGATCTCTAAGCTCTGTCTACCTGTATCTACACACCAGGGAGGTTCAGCCCAAGGTTCTCCTCTTGGAATAAAGTGTCTTGGCCATTCTAGTTACCCTGTCATCTACACTCTTACATCACTTATGGTTAATAGGAGTCATTTTGGATAATTTTTTGAATGTAACTATCTGAATGCCAATGCAATCTCTCCAAATGCTTTAAAGTCTTCCAAAATAGTAATGTCTAATTTCCCCTAGAAATTTACAGATCATTGGTGTAACTATTAACTGATTGCTTGCCTGGCCTCAAACTGTGGAAATTGATGTAGCAAAAAAAAATCACATTATGAATTGATTTTAGAAGCTCTGTTGCAAGGACTCTCATTTCACTTACATTTAGACATACATATGCTTATACCTGTCTGCTCACTTACATGTTCATGTTGCTGGTTTGTTTACTCAAAGTGATTTTGAACAAAAAACATTAAAGTCCTATTAGAGATCAGAAAGTTCTACTTTCTTTCCAGGCACAGGTTTGGTAATTTTCTTTGAGTTTGGTTTCATATATTTCAATGTATTATTAGTATTCATTCCTACTTTATTTCATCCAGTAGTCATAAAGTCTTTAGGGAAAGCTTGGTAGGTCCCAACATGTGGTAGAAAAAAATGTATACAATCTACAGGAAAAGGAAAATGAAAACAGAGAACTAAGAAATCTATGTTCAAAACCAATCAGAAACTACCAAGGAATGTGCACATACTTAGAAGGAGGGCAGATAGTTTGCAGAGAAAGTCTGCAGATTTCAAAAGTAGGACTCTACAGAAGAAGTGTTTATGGGTTCTGTTATCCTGGAGAGGCAAGAGCTGTCTATCCCCTTGACAATGTTTAATGTAGAAAGATAACAGGCTCACAGTGGGTACTGGACAAGGTGCTTCATTTACAATGGAGGTAGTAACCAACTCTTGACCATTTTTAACAAGAATTGAAAAGGATGTGGCCTTTTATTATAGCAATTGGGATGCTGGCTAGATATTAAAATGACCTTTTCTACAAGGAGGGTTGTTAAAAAACCTATGCTACATCACTGAGGGAGATTTTAAAATCGCTTTTCGGAAAGTCCCTAAAAAACAGCATGACTTTACAATAGTCTGCAGTTATTTTATATTTTGGTCAAAACCGATGAGAAAGCTGAATGACCTTTCAAAGCTCCTTCGAACTTCATAGATCAAGGAACAGGCATTAACTAGTTCAATGGCTTCATGAATTATAATCACACCTAGTCATTTATAGCAACCAATGTCCTCAGAGGACTAACTGGAAGCATTCTTCCTTAGCTTGTCTATATCTACATGGCTCCCATCTGAACGACATTGGTGCCACCTATTAATAGAAATTTAATTCAATGCCTGTGTTACGAGTTTACCTATCAGATTTGAATCTATTTCACAGGATTAGATAGCTCACAGAATTAAAAAAGGAGTGTATCAAATACTTTTCAAAATATGATGTTCTATTTTATGTCCTATTAGATATTATAGAATGAACATTGCTCTCATTTCAGGGAGAAAGAAGCAAATTTTCATATATGAGAGTAAATTACTAAGAAATACCCACAACAAAGATTTACAATGAGAACGCTGGGAGGAAAAACAAACTAAACAGCTAGTCAATTGTGCTGGACTTTCATGGAAGATCTGGGAAACGCCATCTTAGCCTCCTTCCCCAGCATGGGTAGTGCTGTGAGTAATGTGCCAAAATATTTTACTGCAGACTGAAATATGACAGAAGTTATTGTTAGAGTTGTTTATACTTGCTGCCATCAAGAAAAAATTTATTTTCTTTAACACTTCAAAAAATAGCTTTGAAATAGTCTGCCATGGTCAACCATAGTTGTAGCAATTTCGATCATATTTGCGTTGCTTGGGATCCATAAAAACTTGCCCAATTTACATCTTGTTTTTTCCAATTTACCATCTTTGTTAACCTCATTACTGTGATGTGGGGATGGTTCATTGTTACATGTTAATGACAACAGCACATCTACTCTGTCAGGCACTGCTTTAACATCTTACGACTTCATTATAATCCCCAAAAACCTTGTAAAAATATGCCCATTTAGATGTGTAAACTGAGGAGAGGAAATGACTTGCATTGCTGAAAGTCTTCAGCTTAAGTAACTGGCTCACTCCCTGATCAGCAGCCCAACTATCTTTCCGTAACAATGGCCCAGAGCACAGCACTAAGCTTGTGCTTAATTCTCTGAGGGCTTGAGATGTGACTGCATTCTCAACCTGACATAAGTTTATACTTTTTTTTCTTTTACAGATGATGACAGGTTCGAATAAGTAAGAAATTTAACTCAGAGCTTAGTCAAAAAATGTCAAAGCCAGGGTTTGAATGCTCAACTGTCTTTGTACCTGATTCTATGTTGCCCCCTACTGCTCAAAATTCCTCCATTCCTCCATACATTTTTCTTCCTTAGTTCTGTTTCAGGTCAGCTCTGTCTGATGCAGCCATCTCCTACCTCCACAGGGATAAGGCCTCATTCTTTATTCCCTTTTGGTTTTCATCTTCAAACTTTTCTTCCACACTTGAGCCTTACCCTCTGCCTACACACACACCCTAGTCTCCTAATCTCTCCCCACATCCTTCCCAACTATCCTCCAATCAATTTCTCAGGGATGCAGTACTCTTTACACTTAATAAATTCTTGGATCTTTGTTTAAAAGAACTAAAACACTTTTAACATTAAACATTTCTTGATATATATTACATAATTCCTCTAACTAATTAGCCTCTGTGCCTGTTGAAATGAATAATTAGAATCTCTAAGATGGGTAAGATGAGAAAATGTTTTAGGAAGCACAGAAAGGTCTATGATGGAAGAGAAAATATTTTTCATATAATGCTATTTCAAAAGTAACCACTCTTCATATTACTTCGAGACCTTTAAAAAAAGTCATACATTTTTTCCTCTCTTTACCCCAAAGGCGTCATATCTTTTTCTTTGCTATGCTCTGCTTTTTAAAAAATGTATAATATCTTGTAGATCTTTTCTTATTAGAATCTATAGAACTACTTTTTTTCTTTTTGCATTGCTTAGTACATTGACAGGCTGTATGTTCTTTAATTAACAATGAATCATTATTCCTATATCATTTGGTCATTCTCTTACCCTTTAAAGCCTCCTTTTCTCAAACTACTGATCATTCTGGAAGGTGTCTCACAATCACTGCATCAACAGCAATGTCCTTTGCTTACTCTTTACCACTTCTCTGCAGCAAAAGACAAGCACAGCCAATCCACCTTTCAGGGAGAAAAAGGTCTCTTATATTTGATTTTACTATCAGCTCCTATCTTCTTGTTTAGCAACACCCTTCATTCTATAAATGGGTTTTATGGTTCAGTCCATTGGCTGAACTTTCTTACTCTGTTGTCTTTGCTCATCTAATTGGATAATCATTCACACATGGACAGTGCTGACTTAACTCTTCCCTTGATGTACAATAGTCTCAAATCAAATCTCTTGCCTTATCTCCTGCCTAAAGACCTCTTTTCATATTTCCTTCCTGCTCACAGGATAAAACCACTGCATGCTATGCTAACATCTCAAATTTGTCATCTATTTTACAGTCTTCATTCTGAACTCCTCTTGAAGTTCCCCTTTTTAGTAATCATACCACCAACCACTAAGTTTGAAATTCAGAGTCATCTTTCACTGTATCCATTGATTCTTCCTCCCCACAAACTACTCACCCCTCACCCCATCTTTATGGTATTTCCAGTGCCTCTTCCATCTCAGTTTTAAAGGAGACACCCTAGTTGACACAATCCTCTGTAATCTCATTCTACTTGGTACCCACAGTGCCAGTCTATGATCACTCTGAATGATTTCATCTCTGAATAGCTCTTCCCAAACACTACAAGTACTGCCACTCCAGTTTATTTAATGTCTCTCTCTCTCTCTCTCTCTCTCTGAGTCCATTCCAATGGGATTCATCATTGGTTAAAAATACTTAATGCTCACCCCCCATCCCACTTTCCAACTGCTATCTCTTGCCTTTCACTATATCAAGCCTCTGTGACCAAACCTGATTATTCATTTTTTTCTTCAAGTAGACTTTGTATTCACGCAGACCTTTTCTGGTTCAGATTTCCTATATATTTTTTCCTACTGAAAGGCTCTCTACTTCAATAGCTGTTTCAATTCAAACCATTCTTCTAAGAGTGACAATAAAGGTCATCTACTTTATGAAATATTTCTTGATAGTGCACATTCCAACACATTTTATTCCTCCTTTTATGTAAAGTAGCTAGATTTAGCAAATAAATGATGCCATTCCATTTGAATTCATATCAACAATGAATGGTTTTAGTATAAATGTTTCCCATGCAGTATCTAGGACATGTTCATAGTAAATGGGTATTCATTGTTTATATGAAAATCAAATTTAACCAAGGGCTCACTATTGTTTTTGGCATACTCTCTTTGGACTGTGAAAGAAGAATTTATTCCCATCAGGCAATAAGAACAAGCTAAAATGGGAGATGGAATTGAAAAGAAAAGGATTTGAACTCTTATCCTTGAGTAAACAACTTCAATTCAGTATTTTGAAAACTGAAAATATTAACTCTACAAACTTTGAATGCAAAGATGAGACTCAATCTGGAAAATCACTTTCTTAGCAAGTACCCTGGGCTATTCTGATACTGAAGAAATTACTGGTCTATCACCTGTTCACTGTGTTTGTGCTTAGTTCTGAGGTATTTAATGAATAAAACCCCATTATGTCCATTAAGGAAAGATGCAATGATATTACTGATAGTAAGAGAAGGTGTGCATTGATAACAGGATTAAAATTAGATAATAAAAAATGAAAGTGCTAAGAAAATTACAAATGTTACACACATATATAGAATGAATTGATTCACAGTAGGAATGATACTGAAGGACAAAACAAGTCATGCAATTTGTGGAAAGTGCTCTATTTATGTAATTGAAAATAATCAGCAGGAGATGAGGAAAAATGATGGGCAAAATAGAAAAAAAAAGTGTTTTAAAGCATGGTTAGAAAATCAACTCTGGTGCCAGATGTCTAATAATACTAGTTTAGAAAAGCCGAGAAGACTTGAAAATTTAAGGAGATGGCCCAAAGATAGAAAAATCCACGGGGAGTTCAAGTCACCATTCAAGTCTATCCATTTTGAATAAGAATCTCCAAGTCACTGGGGAATTCCCTAAACCTGTCTAGGTCAAAGGGCTTCACATTATTCCCAGGTTCCATATTCTTCCACCATGTGTGAAGCCTGTATATTTTAGAAATAGATGTAGAAGTAGAATGAAAAAGAACCAACCTAGTTTTCATACTTTAAAGATACATTTAGGCCATTCATTGATGGAAATTAAAGAAAGCATACATTTTGGATTTTAATCTAGTGACTTTTACAGAATAGATGCTCATTAAAAATTGTCTTCCTCTTTCTCAAATCATCATCTATTTTATATTGAAGTAGTGCAGAGGAAGCATTTCTTTTCATTCTCATGTCATTGGGTCAAAACTAGTACAATAAAAATGTACATGAATGAGAAAAACTGAAGATATAAAAGCAAATTCATTATATTTGCCTAGACAGTCAAAGGTTTATGAGGTGTTACCAGGAAGATTTAAGACCATAGCACCTAAAACATAACAGAAACCTGTCTCAGTGGTAAATGCTACATGGGTAATGGACAAGGTTCAATACAACCTATCAGATGCCAGGAAATTACATTTGTGACAAAGGGAGCCCAGACCAGTCTAAAGGCAACTGATGGACACATAAGTGGGGAAATAGCTTGATGTTTGGGACAGTTACAGGAGTAACTAACATAATCCAAATTTGGGGGGTGGGTAGGGAAAGCCTTACTGAAGTGACACCCAAGCTGAAACCTGAAGGGAAAATAAAAGATTAAAAGTTAAATGAAAAGAAAGAACTGTCAGGCAAAACTGACTGACAGAATATGGAAGACACTGTATGCTGAAATAGGCATACAGCATTTAGAAAAGGAAGAATTTTTGTGTGACTGAAGGATATCCAGTGATTGGTGAGACAGTGGTAAGAAAAATATCTAATGAGTAAACATATCTAAAGAGAAACTGCTAAGATTAAGAAGACAAAGCTGAGACCAGAACCAGACATATATATATGTGGACTTTATCTTAAAAATAAAATCAGATGATTTGGGTTTTATCTTAAAAATAGTGGGGAACCATTAAAGAGACTTAAACAGGGAGAAATTTGTCTTAAAGAGAGCAAATACAGTTCTGTTGGGCAATTGGCTAAGGGAATGCAGTTGACTTGAACTTTACATCTTTCTTCCTGAGACATCATTTTCCTTTCTTTTGGTTATTCCCTTGCTATGCTATTTTTCTATCTGCAATGACTCTGGCCTCTCATACATCTAAAAGTTGATGTGCTTCAAGGTTCAGTCTTAAGCTGTTCCCTATCCTGGCCCATTACATTCCATCCTAACAACTTTGCATATCACCTGGACACTGACAAGCTGCCAAAATGTCACCAATGAGGACCCTATGCACACACATATTCAACAGTCTACACCATTTCCATGTTTACTAGGTATCTCAAACTTAGCATCTGTAACACTGAACTCCTGATTTTCCCTCCAGATTTGTTTTACCAAACTTGCCCATATCAGCAAAAGCAACTCCATCCTTCTAGTTGCAAAGTCGAAAGTTCAGAATCATTCCTAACACTTTATCTTTCTCATACTCTATACCAACCACAAACAAATCCCTTTGACTCTGCCTTCAGGAAATAACCAGAATAAGACCTGTTTTTATTATTTGTAATGTTATTTACCTGGCCCAAGCCATGTTTATTGTGAATCTAGCTTATTATAAAAATGTGTGTTGTAATAGCCTAGATTCATAGCCTTTGTTAGAGTGATCATTGTAATACTGCTCCTGGCTTCTGCTCTGGTTACCTGTATGTTGACAGCCAATACAAACAGAGAATTTATGTTTCAAAATATTAGGTCATGTCACTACTATGAATAACTCTCAATGGCTTCCCATGCTTTTCAAGGTCATTATGATGGCCTATAGTAGAGTTGGCAGGGTCCCTTTTCACCTCCATCTCTGATGGTAGCTAGTATGGCTCTTATTTTTGCTACTCTCTTCCAGAAAGCCTTGCTATCTTGCAGTTCCTCAGCAACTTTAAGCAAGTTCACAGCCTTTGCACTTTAGTATTCCCTTTGCCTAGTCCCCTAGACAGTTGAAGTGTTTGTTTTCATGATTTTCTTTGGGTATCTTCTTAATCACTTTACTAAGAGAGCTTCTTTGAACACCTTAAACAGAAAAGCAATTCTCCTTCCACCTTGCCTGAGTCCTTTCCCCAGCTGTATTTATTTTCACAACAATTGTCACCACCTCCATGACCACTGAGCACTGCCTATTTTCTGGACTCTTCATTTCTGTTACTCTTCACTGAAACTAAGAACTTTAAGGTAGCAAACTATATTTGTTTTTCTCAGTGTTCCATCACTCAGATCACTTCCTAGCATATGGCAAGACTCAAAATAACTGTCACCTGAAAATACATATATAAGTGGCATGAAAGTGGACAGAACTTGAAATCTAGGTGCTAGGATCCCTATTTATAATGGTATGTTTTGTATTAAGCAGCAGAAAGGAGGGGAAGAATATAAAGTAGTGTAGGAGGTTGTTCAAATTTCAGACCCAGAAAATCAAATTGATGGTATAGCATTCACTGAGCTGGAGAAGATATGAGAAGACTAGATTAAGAACAGGCCAGCTAGAGATATATTCAGTTTTGAAAACGTTGAGATTAAATTATTGGGAGATATTTATTTGGTGATGAATGTTCTGGAGGTATCTCATTCTAGACTATTAATTGGACTGTTGCTTGGCATTCGTCTCTGTTAAGTAAAGCACACATACACAAATAAAACATGCTGTAGAAAGGAGGGGCTATGCAGTTTTGAGTTACTTTCTAGGAGGAAGCAAAGTTCTCTTACTTTTAATGTGAACTGGCTGACCTGAGTCCTCCTCAAATTCTTGTCATCTCTAAGAAAGCCTCATCCCCAAACCTCCAAGTAATCTCATTGTCTGAATGCAACAGTTTTCCAGTCTGACTCTGGGGGTGCGTGTTTGCCATTCAGAACCTACTGTATTTTACTGCACCTCCTGACATTGTTACACAACATTTATTGAAAGCACATTTGATGGTAATGAAGTTTCTATTAACTATGATTAAATCTCATAAAGCACCTGAAGATAATTTAAGATGTGCAGAAGCAGAAAATGAAACATTCGGTTTAGTACATTAGGAAACGTAATTGATTAAATTATCTCATTTACAATAAGTGCTTTCATGAGCTATGCCGTGCACATATTTTCCCCAGTTTGTCATTATGATTTGCCAACAGATATCTTAAGGCTTCACTTTCTTGTGACACCTCCCTGCAACTTAGAGCTGGCTCTGTGGCCCTCCTGCTCCCAGACAGCAAGCGAGGCTTTCCGAGACGCTCTTCTTCCACCAGGTCTCGTGGAGGATCATGTGTATGACTATATATAGGAACAGGTTGTTTCTCAATTATCTTCATAATTGACTTTGATTTTGCATCAGTGATGATTTATGTAGTCTTAAACTAACCCCTCTTCCACTGAGCAACCACAGCCTGCTTTTGTATAATGCACTCCTAACCATGCAGCTTCCAGAACCCCGATTGTATTCCTCAGGGAACCTTTTGCAATCACATTGATTCTGTTAGGGTTTTATTTTTAGGAAATCACAAATTAAAACAGTTTAAGCGATTCTGTCGCAGTATCCAGCAATTAAGCATGGTGTTCAGGAGCGAGAACCCCAAGCAAAAACTAATTCAGGAGTCCCTGAGGACTAGCAATAGCTTCTATGGGGTTTACGGCTGGAAGTACAGATGTAACCAAATTAGAATGGCACAGGACTCACAAACTAAGCATGAAATTAATTAAAAAAAAAAAAGAACACCAATAGTTCTTAGTAACTCTTCCATTGGCCACACCACAGCGAACTCTGATTTTGATTATGTTGTACCCCACAACCAGTGGCTGGCATGATCTCTGTGACCAGGAGGAGGTAGAACATCCACTTAATCCAGCTGTCACTCTGAGATCTTAACACAGGCACAAAGTAAGCATTCAGTGATTCTTCTGCCTCAATACACACATGCACAAACACCTTTCATCTTTATCCATGTTACTTAGGTAATAGGGGGGTCACTTAAGTCATTGAGCCCGCCTTTATTTAAGTATCACTGATATTTTGTGAGCAGCAAGGAATCTAATTTTGTTGTTCTGCAAAGTTTTAGGACTGTAAGTAAAGACATCATTATACTGGCCTTCCTCCCAGCTATTCTGTTTGTCCTGAAAGGTTCCTAACGTTTTCAAAGATGGTAACTAATGAACTCTGATCCGTCCAAGCAATTCAAGTTGTAATATCCTCATATTTAAAAGACCAGAAGCCACTCATGTTCTACTAAATTGGGAAACATTCACCAGAGATACCCTCCACAAGTTTTATAGACAAAACCCACCTGACAGCTATCTAAGCCTCTTTTAAGAGCTGGAATTGCTGGCACTTTCTGTCTTGAGGTTTCCCTTGCATGGTTTACACATTTCTGAGTAAGAGTCATTAGGGGGCATTTTTTTTTAATTGACGTAACAGTGTATGGTAAGTTTCCATTGTACACTGTGGTGTACTAGTTTCTAACCTATGCAATGGCCATGGATTTCATGGTTTGCATCTCAAGTAGCCCTCCTCCTCTTAGCATGTAGCCAGGTTGCTCTCATGAAAGCAGGTACTGACCAATATTTACTTAACACTATAAATATCCTTAGAAATAAGAATCCTAGATGACATCTGCAGAAAAATGGAGGGAGAAGAGGGGGGTGCATATGCCATTTGGAATTTAACCTCTGATATGGGACTCCAAATTCAGTGAGAACAGACCCCAAACAGCCTGGGTCTTTCATAGAAACTTCAATTCTGTTCGCCTCCTAAACAAATACAACAGTAAGGCAGCAAATATGAGAGTAAATGATATTCACAAGAGGAAAAATAACTTACTTTGGGGTTTTATCTCATGAAGAGGTTTTTTATCTAAAAGAAAGAAAGAGAAAAAGAAAGTTGCATTTAATAAATTTACATGGAGCAGATATATTTCCTACATCACTTCATGTCTACCTTTATAAATGAAACATTTTCTCAGGTGAGATGGACTACATTGTCCATATTCTTCCTTTTCATGCTAATATTTTTTCTCTTTTGAAAGATTTTTCTATGATGATTGCTTCATTCCTTTTCTTTCTTTTCCCTTAGGCTTTCCAGAACTTGTCTGTTGCATTTGTTGGATTCTTATCAGCATGCTGAGAGCAGTGAGCCTATAGCCCCCCCCCTTTTTTTTATTTAATCTACAGCCAGATGACTGCTCAGGTAAGAGATGCTATTTCACTATATTTTATGATAGAAAAATGAACCCCTGAATAAATATTTAAAGTGACCTGCATTGGTTTCCAATTCTCATGACCTGGATAAAAGTTCCAAACTATTCTAAATGGCATATCCATTCTTGTTGGGCGTTGGGGATGTAATGAGTGTGTTGGTTTTGTAGTAAGATATCATGTATATTGTTTCACAAATCCATTCTGTCAAAACGTATCTGATCATTCATAATGAAAGGATGCCACTTAAATTTTGTGCTTAATTTTGCACTGAAGTAACATTGCATTAGAACACAAAAGTTTCAGGTGTACACAGACAAACCAATGTCTGTGTATATACTACATTAAGTTCACCATTAAGAGTTTATTTAGCTCCATCTTTTACCATAAAATGAATGTCATTTATCTGTCCTCATTATCTTCCTTTCTGTGAGTCACTAATTTGGTTTGATAATTGTTTTTTTTTCTTTTCAGTTTTATTTAGCTCATTTATTTTGCATATATGTACCACCTATGAATAAGATGCTACAGTCCAAGATATCATTATATAATCATAAGATTTAGTGGTGCAGTGATCAAATGAGTGAAACAACATAAAAGATTCTCAGCCTGTTAAGCAGAGTCCCACAAGTCAGGTAGGCTTCTTTTAAATCAATTCTCCTATTGCTCTGTTCTGGCCCATCTCCAAATATCTTGCAAATCACTGAGACTTATCGCTTATATCTTTAATTTCTCATACCACATTCCTTCACACCCTTGCCTCAGTCCCAGCACAGTAATACAACTCCTGCACAACACAGACACCCAAGTCAAGAGTCCAAAGGCTTGGACTCATCATCCCTCTCAGCCCACAGATGTCACAGGCCACAGTGTTAGAGGACAAGCACTGAGATTTTGCTATTGGTCACAGAATAACACAAGACTCAAGGATCTTGAAAGGTCACACTGTGTAGCCATCTTCTCCCTTTGCCTGAACATGAAACAGGAGGGGTGAAACACCATTATTTTTGATTGTTTTTAACTGAGCCAAATCTAGTCCAGCACACATTTGAGAAGTCCCAATGTATTATCTGACTGGCTGAACTGTACCACTCCACAGCAGAGTGACACAGCTTTATCCCTAACCCTTCCTAGACTCTCTTACCTGAACCCACTCCTGAACTTGAACTGACTTTGACAGAAAGCCCTGGTTGTATGCTTTAAAGACATGTCTTGTGTGCTTTACCATCTTAGCCTGATTTGTTATTTGTCAATCACACTTTGGCAAATGGGCCATCATATACAAGGGAGTTGTTCAAAAAGTGAGTGATTATCATGAAAGATTAAATTTTGTACAAGTTGACAAAATAATATTCAGATTTTTACAGAGAGTTTTCTTAAAACTTGGAGACTCCTTAAAGTATGGAATCAATGCCCCTGGTTTCCCTGAGAACAGGTGGTTCTTCCCAAAGACCAGATGCTAATGCACTCAAGAATTAGGTTAAATCCACTCAAGTCATTGTATTGTAACTTGAGTTTTTGCTTATGGCGTGCTATCTGAAAGCATTTGGCACAGGCACCACAGAGCTGGCAGGCCAAGACTAAAACATCTGAAAGTGATGCATTGCTAGAACTACACAGAGAGACATGTAGAGCAGCTGTTTAGAACTCTGGCTGAGTTTAACAGCATTTTCTTCCTTCTAATGCACAGGAATGAAGATTATGCCAGGTAGCAAAATGAAACTCCATTAAAAACAGGTGAGATATAATGTCTCCCATGAAAAATAAATCTAATACACTCAGGCTATGAAAAACACAGGGAGGTAGATATACTGGGTGAGCTCTGAAGGAAGAATGAAGTTAAGGCCCTGAGATGGAACCTGGGGTTTCCTGTGTCACCTTTGTTAATGATATGGCACGATGGGATTATTGCCCACTCTCAGGGTCAGAGCTGGATTTAAATCTAAAATGTTTTCATCCTATCAGTGCTCTCCACAGTAAAACTGGCACAATATCCACCTTGAATGCTGATACTAGGGATCAAATGATAGAATTAAGAACAGGCAGGAAAGGGTTAGCACAATCAACAGTAGCTAATCAATACTGTAATTTCCACATGTTGTGAAAATGATCATTCTCTGAATTTAGAGTAAATAAAATGACTTTGTGCCACTGCTTGCAAGCATGTCACACATCTGAAAGTCAAGTGAATGTCAAGATACTTGAATGGGAGTTAAACTTGTGTCCATTCTTGGTTTCTGTTCTATGAAGTCAAGGACAAAACTTCAGCTTCCAATATAATAGGCCAATATAATAAAAAGAAGGGCAGGAACTGGAAGATTGTTGTGGGCTCCTGACTGCTCACCCACTCTAAGTCTGCAGAATCACAGACAGACATTCCACTCAAACCTGTCTCAAACTATTTCTAAATTCAGAGTAAAATTTATGACAAGGGTCACTGCTCCAGCACAGGGTGCTCTGCTGAGTTTTGGCACATCGTGTCTCAGTGTGAATCCTCTCCTAGAAATGGAATTAAGTCTCCTGGACTCAGCATCGAAACTGGGTTTTGTGCAATACCAGTGTCTTAAAAATGAACTACTACCAGAACATTTTCCCAATTTGAAATGTCAGGGCAGAGATTTCTCTACCACAGAGAAGAGAAAGGGCTATCACTTTCTCACTATCTTTTGCAAGGACCTCCCACTTATACTTTATGTTTTTCCATTCTGTTTACATAACTGTTTTCTCACAAGTCTCTAGTACATCCCTTTGGTCTTGGTCAACCAAATCCTCTTCACTTTTCATTTTATCTACTTCCAATATTGTGTACATGATCACTTAATAAATTAATCCACTAGGGCTGTGGTACTTAAAGTCAACTGCACATTAGAATCACCTGGGAGTTTCAAAAAAGATATTTGTGCCTGGGCACTATTCCAAGAGCTCCTGATTATTGTTTTTTTTTTTTTTTTTTATTTCTTTCCTTTTTGTGATTACTAAGGGGACCACCACTGTCCTCAAGTCAGTCTTTGCCACCCTAAGACTTTGGGGTGGCTGTGGTATACAGATGGGCCTATACATTTTCCAGCTTTATCTGGCAAACAGGAAAATATGCTTGCTGCCAATGTCAGCTGAGTGCTACGTTAGGAAAATCACACTCCTTTTCCAGGCTCTGAATTAGATTCTGAGAGTTAACTTCTGGGTAAATTGAAATTGATTAATGTTATAACAGTCTTAAAATGAGTTTTTGTATTAAGAAGATAAAAACACACAAGTGTTAATAGTGTTTTAGGTTATATTTTCCTTTAAAATCATTTATTGAATAGTAACTTTGTAAATAATAGCTACTGAATCCCAAAATAACAAAATACAGATAAGTGAAAAGATAAACATGATTTCATCAGCAAAAGTACGACTTTTTTTTTTTTTTTTTGAGGCTAGATCTCACTATTTTTGCCCGGGGTACCAGAGACTCAAGCAATCCCCAGCCTCAGCTTCCCAGGTAGCTGGGATTACAGGCACGTGCCACCACACCCAGCTATTTTTTTGGAACTAGGTCTTGCTATGGGCCCCGGGCGAGACTCGAACCGTGATCTCTGGCCGCTTCACAGGCTGAAGCTTACAGGCATGAGCCACCGTGCCTGGCCCAAAAGTACGATTTTTAATGTTAGGTTTACATATAAATCTGGTATTTCACTCCATGATTTATGTAAGAGTATGTGTACACATATGTATATTTACATATGTACACACATTTTTTAGGAACGTCCATTAAATTGAGAGCAAATTGATTATTTTTTTCTACAGAAACATGGGATTATTGTTTATGTATTATTCCACAATAACTACTTTGTAAATATTACTCTTGTATGTGTGTAGTTATTTATTGACATGAAAGTGAAATCTACCTTTCTGCCTTATGTTGTTAATGATTCATTTATTATTCACCATTAATTTTTTGTGTTAGATACTTAGCTGCCACAGCAATTCCAGGGTATCCATTGTTCTCAGACACTTAGAGCTCAACCCCTACCCTCTCACCTACCCACCCACATCCAGCTTATTCTTTCTCTACCAGGTAACAAATCTGGCCAATTGCAAACAGCCTACAAACTGGGTTCAAAGAGAAATGGGTCTGAGGAGATGGTATCTGGACATGTGGGTTGTATTCTAATCCACAGACTGGGCTGCTCTTTGACCTTTGGCCTTTGACTCTTGATATCAGCATATGGGCTTCTTAATGGTATGCACATATTGTACACTGGAGGCTGTTAGTTTTTGAGATTTAGTCATGGAGCCATTCCATATGGAGTCACAGACACCAGGACAGTAAGCCTAGTCAGCATTTCTCCTCCCAGGCAGCAATTCAAATGTCTTAGAGTTCATGTTTATCATTCTTTGTACACAAAGCCAGTCATTTTCTATACTTCCACCTCCAAAGATGATTATTGTTTTCTTCTTCATAGAGTATATACTTTGCAATCTTTTGTATTCAATGATGATGTTAGCTTTTTTTTTTATTTACCCTTACATTCTTTGTAATCTTAGATTACTTCATTGCTGACTGTGAAGTCTGTAGAATAGTCAATTTTCTATGCTATTTCCTTATTCATGGGAAACAGCACAAAGTAATCTATCACGATTTCCCATCACCTGCAAGTCATGGCCAACTGCTCTGCCTGTCTTTCCAATCTATTAACTGATACCACCACATCAAATATGACTTAGTTTCTGCAGCATCTCAACATAAATTTATGATCTAGTACATTCCATTAACTCCAGGCTCACCTCAGTGCCTTTGCTTGTGCTGTTGCCTCTCCTTCAGTGCCCTTCTCCATCTAAGCCTCTTATATAAAAGTAAATATACTTTTCCCAAGTAAACACCAAAATCAGATTCATTCATGAGTTCTTTAGTGATTACTGTTTGGTAGGGATCTCGCCCTTCTCTGGACATTTCATTTTTTTGCCCCAGAAATTAAAATACAGTGGACTTAATGACATTACAAGTGTTCATGTATTCTATATTTTGTTATCACTGTCAATTATCGCATGTAAATCATATATAAATGATTAATTCATAAGTAATCGGCACAACCAGAATATTACTGCAAAAAAGAAAATCAGGTGGGGGAGATGAAATGAAAGGTTATTCACTTGACTATTTACTGATTGCTCAAAAATTAGTTCAAGTTATTACTGTGCTTGATTTATTCTTCCTTTTCCCTCTCCCACATAACTAGAAATAATTAAGGACCAGTGTTCTGTCCGCTGAATGCTATCCAAGGCATCCCAGGGCCTGGCAGATCTGCCTTGTATTAGCACAGGCAGATAATTAAGTAAACAGGAAGACTGCTTTGCGCTGGTAACACCGCTGTGATATGTCTGTCAGGCAGACACTGAAGATGAAAAGTGGTGAGTCTATTCTATTCTCCTTTGCATAGAATTTACAGAACAACTACCATCAGCTTTTAAGGGTATAGACCTTTAAACTTTTGTAATGATCAAAAATACATAAAAATTGAAAGCACATACAATAGTCTATCTTCAGAATTTCAGCCTTTTGATTTTTCTCATTCATTTTTAGACATCCTTGCTTAGAAATGACTGTTTAAAAACCACAGTTATGCCACATTTCATGGTATTAGCTTAAATCTTGCCTCTTCATCCCCACCTTTTCCATCCGGTAGACCATCACAGGACCTACTAACATAAAAGATGCTCTGAGCATATCTACAGAAGGAACTTGTACTGATTCCTCCTGGGGTTTTCTAGTTGGTAATATTTGTTAGAGAAATCACTGGTCTCCCCAGAGATACTTGAGTAATTAGAGAAATTTTAAGACTAAATGACAAACACCCACCGGAATAAAAACGCCTGGTTGGAAATGCACATTAGGGCAAACAGTTCTATTGCCATCTCCCACCTAAGAATTTGTTCAAGATCCCATCATGATAATCAGGAGAAATTACATGGATTCCCTAACAGATGGCTCACAAATATTGCTTTTGATGACAATGACCTTCCAGATTGCCTCTCAGTCAAACAAACCCACGTTTAGTGTGCATTTAGGAGCTGTAGTTTCTCCATCTTTCAAATTTGAGATCTCCTAGGACAGTCCTCTGCATCTTCCAAAAACTCAACTACTGTCCCTGTACAACCATATTCACAAGTGACACTTGCACATTTCATTTCCATTTTTAGACTTCTTACCCTCTTTGTTACATATGTCCCCATTAGTTCTATATGTGTTTGCTTGTATGATGGAATGTATTCTTAGTTTGCTGAAAACATTTTGTAGCATGTGCCTACAAACATTTTCTTATCAGAAATTGGCCTCAAAACAATGAAACGCAATGTTTCCAACTCTGCTCAAGGGAAGATACAAATTAAAATCATTTTCTTCTATGAATTATTTCGCTTTGATTCACTTCCTTCCATTCACAATAGAAATACATACTGTGTGTATATATTATATATATGCTCTTTCAGAACTGAATAAAAGCATCCAGAGTCTATAATTAGTTTGGAATTAATCTATTTGTTAATGTCCTGCATATCACTTCCCTTATGGCAATTATTTGAAAACCACCTATCAGTGTAAGAGTCAGCCTTGACAAACAGGTCATGGTGACTTCCTGCTGTGTCCAGGGGTTGTCTATTTGGTTTCTGGATCATAGAGAAACATGACGTAGTGAGGCTTGGAAGGCAATGATCGTTATAATGGAAAATTACCAAATGTTTTACAACTGACATAATCTGTATATATCGGTCCTGTATTACAAACAAAAAATTTACAAATTTAAAGATTAAATTGAAGATTGCAACCCCATGGCTAGTAAGAATTTTTTTAATCATTAGTACTCAGACTAGCCATAAATTTATCTGTTATAGTCAAAGGTACTTGCACAGTCTATATATGTGTTCTCTACAGAGTCTTAGTATCTAGAATAGCAAATGGAATATACAGTAGGTACTCGGTAAGTATTTGTTGAATGAACGAGTGCTGCTAAGCCTTGTATGTAATTTCAATTATAAGCATTACAAAGTCAGGGCTCATAAATTTCTTATGTTCTATATGAATTCCCAGAACAGTGGCTTCTTGAAGAAGGGACTGGAATGGAACAATATGGATGATTATTATGGATGGAATAATGGATGATTTAGTTCCGAGGTGAGTCTGGAAACCTGCTTTGTTGGGGCAGCATATGGGTTGCATTTGTTTCATATGTAAAGTTTGTACCACTCCCCTCTGCATAATAATCACTCAAATGACATATTTTAATGTGTGAATGGATTAAAATTTCTCCTCAAACAGGTTAAAATCGGTTCTGAAACTACTGCCATTAGTAGTATGTTCATATTTTATATGTACATATGATGATAACATGTATATATGTAACAGTATTAATAGAATGTTGACTATCACTTCATTAAATGCCTTTTCCTTAAAACTGAGAAATAATCCCACCTGATACTGAAATCTGACTTGTTTCCAAGACCTATAGATGAGTATTTAACTGCATTTTATGTATAAAATACATGTAGAGGTACACAATACATATATATGAGCTACATTAAAGATATAAAGTTAAAATGACTTCACTTTCATACTGCAGTGAAACTTACATCATCATGTTTTTATGGACATCAGGGCAGGCTTGTGAGAGCTTTGCTCATGGTCACATGCTATAATTAGCAAAATACCTGAACTAAAGCTGGAGACTCCTGGTTCAGGACCCTTTCCACCAAACCATGATATCTTTCTAAATGATCATAGTAATTTTCCATTCCATTGAACACTGTTCTCTATCAAACACATGTACACAAGCCAGGTCTTTTCTTATTCAGATACTTCTCTGGAGAAAGGGGCAGGCCAGGGTTAATGATCATGTCATTGATGATGTTAATATCTTCATTTCATATACAACCTTTCTCAACGATCTTGAAAAGACACATGCCTTTCAGTTGTAATTTAAGGAAAAGTAGTAGAGTCAAAACAAAGAGGTTTCCTCTTTCTCTATTAATTCACTTAGTTCAGCCCAACCCAGAGGCCACTGAATTCTGTACTGGAGTAGATTACTCAATTTTAAATCACTTCTCTGATTGGGTTCTTGCCGTTTCTTTTATAGCTGAACTACTCTATGATCTAAGACATTAAATCTCTCTCTAGTTCAGACTAATATTTCATGCCCAGCATTCATGTTGTGGAGTCCTGTTTAAATATACTGCAGCTGTGGCATTTGGAATTCACAGAACTAATGAAATGGTGTTGGTTTGTTTTATATGACAGAAAGTCTAAATTTTGGGAACTTCTTGACTGGAGGAACCTGTCACTGCTAACAACCAAACATATTAATCATTGGGAAAAATATGGAAAATTTGCTACTTTGGGGGTGTGGAGTAAGGGAACTACAAGGCATGTCCCAGGGATCGTGGGACTGGTTGCACTGTAGTGTAGTTGTAAGGATGTTGAATTTCTTCTTCAGTGAAAAAAGATGTTTGAGTTTGTGTTGATAAATCAGGTTTGCTTTATAAACATAACCTTTTCTGGTAGGGTTTTTAGAACATGTGTGTTTCATAACAGGAAGGATGTACCCCAGCCTCTGTATTGTCAGGGCCCCTCTCCTGGATCTTTCAGTTGAATTACTTTCAACTAGTAATTATAATTAAAGAATTCTGAAACTGATTGCGATCATATGAATGACTTTGCAGCGCCTCTATCTCAGGCTCAAATTCCAGGTACAATAGAACAGTGGAAAAGTCAAAATCTGTTCATTACACTAATTATTGGGAGCTCTGGGTAAAAGGTACTAAAACTTGGGTCTAACAGAAAATTTAAGAAACCTCACGAACTGCTAGTGTCCTCCTAAATTGTTTTCCAACAATAGTTGGTACATCTCTGAATACTGCTCAGAACTGGTTTACATTAGTAATGCAATTTGTGTCTTTTATGAATTTTAATGGCAAATGAATTTTACTTCCTTAGGCATAATATATTAGCTATATTAGGGTACATTTTAGCATAATATCTAAAACATCACACTTAACACTTTTGTACACATAGAAAACATACTTTGTCTGGCCTGGAAATCCCTTTACTAGGATCTACACAAATTATTTATACAAATGGAGTGCTTATTGCAGATTCTAAATGAATTATCTCATTTCTCTTTCCAGAAGACACCAGAAAACTTATTTTTGAGGGCAGTAAATTAAGAAATTTATGCCATATGACCTCAGTACCCTGATTATTTAACATCTTCACTTATGGAATAAATGTTCATATCCTATAGGCCCAACTCATTTGTTTCTCTCAAAGTTAGGCTCATGTCCATTTCTAATCTTTTGAAAACACAGCTCCGAACTTCAAATCAAGTCAAGCTCCTCTTGGAAGTTCACCCTCTATACCAAGCAACAAATCAGTTCAAAGCTGTTACCTTCTCTGTGCTTCTTGGGGATGGATTTGCATTTCTAACAACTCTAGGGCTAAAATCTCACTTCCTTAAGAAATGTTTCTAAATCTTCTATGAATTTCCTGTTTGTTTAGTTTTCCTGTGGTATTGTCTGTTTCTTCTCTCACTAAAGGAATGAGATGAGGAGGTAATGTATCCTCCACTCCAGTTGCCCAAATTTAACTTCAAAGTCCCGGTTATTTACAGTGGAGGTGTTTTATTTCAATTCCTCTCACAAAATGAACCAAGTTAACAAGATGTGCCTGAGATAAACAATCTTCTAGCGATCATGTTTCTAACGCGCAACATAGCACTTCCTGTCCAATTTCACTGACAGAATGTTAGCTGGGTGTAAAAGTACATGTTGAAATATAAAGCAGGGAGGAGGGAATAGGGGTAGAAAACAGCAGATGGAAGGTAGCGACAGGTAGAATAATTGCCTTGATTTCTCTAAGTGAGGAAAGATTCCTACCTAGGTAACTCTGTCATGACTATGCACAGGTCCATGAGGAAATAAAGAGAAGACGGTGACAGAAAGAAAATTTCCTGGATGACAAAGGCATGTTTCCAAGCTAGTTGATAAGAAAGGCGAATATTTTCAATGGCTTAGGAAACATATCTATCATGTGCCTTTGGAGGAAGGCCAATCTTCATTTGAGAGAGGGATTATGTTGAAAAGACAATCAGATGTTTTTATCTTATTAACAAGGCATGAAAGTTGAAAAGTCAACAGAGGCTAAATAACAAAGGGGAGAAATTTTATCCTCTTTATGCTCGGTTCCACTCATGATGCAGCACTCTTATCACTGAGCACAAAAAAAATGACAGTTTAAGCTTTGTGAAACTATACTTTCATTCTTTTATTTTTTTTTAAACTAAGCACAATGGAAACTTCCATTGAGAACCATTCTTTGTCTCTTTAAAGCTTGTTACTCACTGGTCTTACTGGTTTCCATAATGAGAAAATGCTTACTGGGGCATGGGGGAGAGATCATTGCTAAGCTGTTAATGACACCATGTGTCCAAATCTACATTCTTATTATTCCCGTGGGTCAGCAATATCATATCCACATTTACCTATGCAGTATACAGGAACTCTGAAGTAATCGTTTGTTATGCATAACATATTGGGTATTTCTAGGAAAATGTCTAAGGGAAGAACCTACTATGCACTATAAACAGAATATAAATCAGTGGGCTTAATATTACCTCTACTAGGGAGCATTAGCAAGGAGTAGGAGACCTCCTGACAGACAGTTTAAGAATGTATTGTGCTGGCATGTTACCTTGCTGATGTCATCTTCAGATCTTTGTTCTAGCATTTACCTTTGCTGTATTTGTGCAGTGCAGCTGGTTTTAAAAAGTGAACTTATCCAACAAGAATGAGTCACATATGATTTCTGACACTTTCAACAAATAAAGGTAAGGATGAATTTTTGTTTTGGTAAAGGGCTGTCCATTCATCAAAACCCTAAATATAAAACAGCATTTTGTAAACTCCCAGCTACAATTAAATATTACTGAGCCTACTCCAGAATGAAAGTCTTACTCAGAGTCATGGGGGAGACAGGAGAGGGACTCAGGTAATTACTGTAAAGGATAATGAGGCTCAGAAGGATCCAGGAGAAATGCTTAACAAGGCAACCTTTACTTTGATATGATTACAGGTTCACCTTTTCAGGTACTTCCTTGAGGTCATTTAAGCAGATGATTCAATAGACAATGTGGATAAGTTATTAGATGTAGCTCTCAGATTTCTTTATCCTTGATGTGATTTCTAAAGCATCAACAGAAGTATATATTTAAACTTTGTTTTCACTTATGATGGTTATATTGATAATAAAACAAAGAAAAAAACAAAAAAACCTATTTTACTGTTTTTGAGCTGTCAATGTTGAACTGACCTATCTTACATCTTGACAAGAACAACGGATTAGCTCTCAGGTAGCTCAGCCTTGAAGATTTCCTCTGCTTTCAAGCCCCTTGGCATTACTCTGGCTTTAGTCTCACTACACATCTAGGCACTAATCCCCCAAGAAGCAGATCTATTTAATCTTCTCAACCCAAAGCCCTTAGTCTTTACATCAACTGGAATAAGGGACAAGAAAACAGGTTTCACATATTCCTCAAAACAGACTACATACCCACCCTTTTTGCCCTTCTGCTCCTGTCGATATGACACACGTATGCTATTTACCTCAGGCCGTTATTTTCAGAGCACTGTGGAACCTACCTTCAGCAAGCCGAAATGACAGTGACCAGAAAATTACACGAGTCTGGTGTTTAAGTTTAAAGAAATGTATATGTGTATGTTCATATAGCATTGTTATCTTTCTAGCAAAGACATGTTCTAGCATTCTAACATTGAGAACATTTAGGTGTGGTCATCTTTGGTAGCAGAACATGACAGGGTCTCTGCTATAGTCATAAGTAACCAAGAAACAATCACACCAAAGTATTAAAGTGATCATTCAGAGCTGGCAGTTCCAACTCTAGGGGAGATGCAGCACTCAGGGCCAATAAAGGAAATCCAGATGCCTTGTTGAAAGTTAAATACAACCTGAATTATAGGTCATTCAAGAGCTAAGCAATGTCATTGCTACAGCTCTGAGAAGTTGGGAATTGACAAATTGCTTTTAGGTCCTGTTTGGCAAAAAGGGAAAAAAATTAGGATGAATGAAATTCCCAAATTGTAACATGACCTAGATCCTTGACAAAGCTACGGCTCCATAAGGTGGTACACCAAATGCTATTTTAATCCAACTCCGTCTTCACTGGAGTTGGAACCTGACAGCACAGCCAGTTTCACCAAAAGCACTCCAATAGAAAAGCAGCAAGATGCACGGAGTAATATTGGCATCATTTAACTAGTGTGCTGGTCATTGCATCCTGTAGAGACAGTAAAATATTATTTTTGTTGACACTGATTGCCACTCTAGTCTAAAAGGCAGAGTATATACACATTGGTGTTGGGTTCTTATAAACATACATCTTTCAGTGATATGGATTTCCCCTCTACAATGTCAGAATTCAAGAAAGATAGACAGATCCAGACTTAACTAGAATAGAGGAATGAATGTATTAAACAGTTCATTTAGCATTTGAACTGAATTGGGGGTTAGGGTGTAACAATGAATATTGAATGTTTGCCCTCACCATTCATAGGGAAAAAATGAGAGGTGATTACAACCACAAACACATGACCAATACCTATAGGGTTGGTTCATTCAATGAGTTGCTCAAAGCAATAACTTTCATGTACATACGTATCTGCGATGATTAATATTTTTTAGGAGTCCAACTGGTGGGTCACTGAATGCCCAAATACTTGGTAGACCATCATTCTGTGTATTTTTGAATGAAATGTTTAAATTGACAGGCGGGCGAGAACAGGTTATTCCCCCATAGTGTGGGTGGGCCTCATCAATCAGTAGAATGTCTGACTCTTCCTTGAGTAAGAGAAGTCTCCTGCCTAATAGCTTTTGGACTGGGACAATAATTCAGCAGACTTTAGTCATCCCCTTGTACACCTTTATAGACATGTGTGTATGTATCTATATAAACATGCATATATACTTAAGACTATTTAATAGTGTCATCTTCCCAAATACATGCATATATAGATACATACACACGCACATATCCTTTTTAAAAAAAATTTCTTCAGAGAATCCCAATATAGCATCTCAGATTTTAGAATTGGGTTCTAGGCTGCCTAGTACATTTTCAGTGATGTGATTTCTTTAACACTTAAATAGAACTTTTGCTCAATTGATGAATGCCCATAGTGAGGGAGAATTGCTATCAAATGCATGGTTATTATTCTGTCTTCAGTCAGTAACTCTAAGAATGATAGATTTTTCCCTAAGTGCAAGTCTAATTGGTGTTTGATAGAGAAAATTATTACTATGATTATCTAAAATTCAACCAGAGGCAACTATATTGTCAATGGCTCTTTGGAAAATATCAGATTCATTGTTCTAATGATGAAAAGAATATATGGCTACATGTTAAAAAACAGTCATAATTCAGAAAAATCTGGTTGTTGTCAAGGATGGTCAGAAATGCATTTCCTTAAGCCTTTTGCTATTGATTTTGTGTTATGTTTGCTTACATTTTGGAAGGATAAAGACAAATGGTGAGAATATAATTACTAGGGGACAGGGTCCTTTTAGATGAAAGTGATAGCTAGGTTATCTTATTACAGAAGATTTGTATTGTATTTGATACAAACAAGGTACTGAGTACTCCTATTGGGAAAATGAAAGT
This sequence comes from Uropsilus gracilis, assembly GCA_004024945.1. Classification (NCBI taxonomy): domain Eukaryota; kingdom Metazoa; phylum Chordata; class Mammalia; order Eulipotyphla; family Talpidae; genus Uropsilus; species Uropsilus gracilis. Next base: position 361,529 of record PVHY01000017.1, on the reverse strand, counting down.
AATATTAAAAAGTAAATGTTCATTTCATATATTTATCATGGTAACATATTTTCAAAAGAAACAGCATGCTTGAATAGGCTTGCTTTTAGGTCTACCCAGTCATACTAGTGCACACAAATAAAATTCAACTTAGACTACTGCCTTAATAGTCTTACCTTCCCAAATAAAAAGCAACAAACTATTGAGCTAAAATATTTTTGCGAGAGTTTTCCAAAAGGCAACCTAGTTCTAGAGGATAAATATGCCCTGCATATCCTGAAGGATATATTCAAAATTGATGCACCTTAGCTGCTCTGATTGGCATTACTCTTTATTGACCATCTACTCTGTACCATGAAATATTCAAATATGTGTTTTCATCACCTAGTTCTTAACAAAAACCAGACCCATTGTACGTAGAGACGTTAAGCAGCTAATTACTTATTCAGGAACACAATATCAGCAAGCAGATAACACAGAATTTAAACTTGTCTCAACCTAAATATTTGATCCTCTCATACTGTATGGCACTTACCTGGCAGTGATAGAATCTTGGGAGAAAACCAAGTTTCAGAGTTTTAAATGAACATCTATTCCTGTTCAGCCAGACAGATTTGAGGCAAAGGCACCCACCTTTTCAGGTATCATTTTTGTACCCCAATCAGAAGAAAACAGTCAGCCCATATGTCCTTTGCCTCAGGAAATATTAAAATATGTTATAGTGCTACAAAAATTTTCGGAGAAGTATCAGCATATGGTGGATATTATGAAAGAATTGCCAAGCTGAAAGGCCTTAAACATTTTGTTTAAAGTCTTAGCTGGTTAGATTATGGAAATTTACCATGATAAAATAACTCCATCTCTATTGAAAAGTATCTACTTTTCTATGCTTTTCACCCATTTTCATTTTGCTGTTGGTGATTTTGCTTTCTTATTCAAGCAAATGAATGACTGATCACGTTCCTTTTCAGATTATGGCTAAACACTGACGATGTCAAGCGGAGGGCTTACCTAGAATGCAAAGTCCATCGGTACAGTTTTCGGATTCCTGGCTTAGCCCTTCACAGAACTTGCCCCCGTTGCGTGGGGGTGGGGCGGTGCACTCCCGGATACGCAAGTGTTCACATTCGGGACTGCACACTGACCATTCACTCCACACTTCCCAGCTCCCGTCCACTTGAAAAGAAAACAAGAGGAACCATCATTAGAATGAGTCAGGTAGCTGTCAGGAGACTCACCCCAGGACGGCTGTTTTTCTTAGAGCTGGATTTTAAGGAAATTACCACCATGACAAAAATAAAATCAGATATTCATTTATCTTCTCTCCAAGGTTTCTTTCCTAAAGAAATAAGCTAACAAAAACAGTGGTATAATTCTTTTGCTATTTCGGGATGAGACCAATTACTGAATTTAGGCAAGCATTTGAATTACCCTTGGGTTGGCTAATAATGTCATTATTCATTCCTTCCTAGTCTTTCATGCCCAAGTGCATCTTAGATGGACAGATAAACCACATGCAGTAATCACCACTTCTTTGTGGGTTGACAGTTTAGAACAGAGAGTAGAATGAACTATCTTTAAGCCCTAAAGCCCCTAAACAATAAAAAGTTAAACCCATATATATTGATAGTATTAAGCTAAAACAGGTCAGTCAAACCCCAAGATACCAGGACTTACATAAATAGAATTTCTTGGGTCATAGATTGCTGCTGTGTGTAGAAACGAACAAACGGAATTTAATTCCACTCAAAAACCAACCCTAGAGATTATGGCAGCTGTTTGAGGCAATTGTCCTTTTACCTCCTAGGAATAGTCCAACCATGCCTAAGTGGGTTACTGAAGATATTGCAGTTTTTAATCTAGAGCAATTAGTCAAGAATAGGGCTATACAAACGACTGAAATTGAAGCAAATGAGTCCCTGTTTTGAATCTGTGGACTTAACTGGCTGAGCAACCCTGGATAAATTACTTAGCCTCACTTTTCCATTTCAGTCAAGGGAACAATAACTCACAACACAGAATTAAATGAAATCACACATGTATAAATATTTTGCACAGTACCTGGCACATAGTAAGCACTCAATAAATGTTTGAAAAACACAAGTTCAAAAATGGAATTCCAAGAACATGCTGCTGCTGTACACCTTGCCATAATTTGAGTGGAGCGATAGTCAAAATTTTAAAGACTCTAGTTCAGTGTGCTGGGAGTTAGAAGTTTTATAATGTCCAGGATAAATTTATTTCTGTGGGAAGATATGCTTTCCATAAAGAAAATCATCTTCCAAGTCATCTACTTTGCATTGCATAAATTGGGATAAAGTTGAGTTTAGGAAGTTAATTTTTTTTTGGGGTAGATTAATTTTCTATCCAGAAAGGGAAGCAAACATTGACCAAATGTAAAATATAAACTCCTATGATACTTCAAAGTCTCTGCCAATTTCATTGAAAATAATTACATGGCTAAACATGGTAAGATTAGTTGACTGGTAACTGACAAGAGTAAGAGTTTTGGTATCTGTTCATGCGCTTATAGACAGCTCACTTCATCCCTGCTAGATATTGTACAAATGATTGTCACAAATTGGGAGAATCCAAGGAGAGAAGGGAAAGAATTTACCCAACCAAACACTGATACTAGAAAATATTTTGAGGCTTTTGGTATATTGATGGTGAGTGTCCAGGGTCATCTGAGTTTGACCAAAAAAAAAAAAAAGTGCCCATAAACATTGCACCGAGGTATTTCACCCACTTTCCTCTTACTGATTCCTAGTATTTTGGACAAAGATTCCATTCTAAGAACTGGGAGATGGTAACTTAGGGAAGGAAGGCTATTTAATTGGTTCACACCAGCTTAACAGTGTTGGTGGATCAGAAGGGAAAAGGGAATCTACATATATCTCACCAGGACAAAGAGAAGTGCAGGTTATTTTCTGCACTGACATTCCCTCACAAAAGGCCCCACCATTGAGAGGAGCTGGGTTGGTGCAGGTCCGGGAACGTTTCTGCCATCCTCTACCACAGCGAACATTGCAGGCTGACCACTCTGTCCAGGAAGACCAGCCTCCATTCACTGAGAGAGAAAAATGGGGAGGGGAGAAAAAAAGGAGAGAGGTTTTTACTGATTGCCTACTATGTGCAAGCCACTGTGCCAGGTGTTGTGAGTTGGGCATCCAGGGACCAAGAGAGCATGTGGACCCCCACTTACTGCTCCATCCTGAGGCAACAGTGGGTTTGACCTCTTCTCTGTGCCTCAGTCTACTCTTTTGCTATAGGAAGTACATAGAATATTTTGCAGGGAAATTGTAAAAAATAGAACTCATCAACAGATATCTACGCCAGCTGAAAATCCAGAGTATAAAGAGAATATCAGCATTTGAATTTCAATAAATTTCAGTACTTCAAAAATAAACCCCAAGGTTCTATTGTGGCAGGGGATACCTTTACTAAAATAGTGGGGGATTTCTTTTATACAACACGTGAGATATCCAGCAAGTAGTAATATTTGTTTTCGGTGGATTTTCATGCTAAGGAGAGGAACTACCAGAGCAGGTCTTAGGAGGATGGGGTTTGATGTTGGTTTTCAGAGAGGTGAGATGCACAAGTTGCCCACTTCAATTCTTTTCAAATATAAGCACAACAGAAGAAAGCAAACAACTTCTTAAATTATTTTTAGGAGAGAGATATTGGAAATGTCACTAGACTGTCTCACAGAAGTCTGGTATTGAATGGAACAGCAAACACATTAAAAGCAGTAGGTGTTTTCTCACCTACCAAATCAGGGAAGGCTGAAGAGCACTGTGGGGAATGACTACCCAAGTCCCTACAGCTGGCCATGTTGAAGGCTTTCATGAAATACACATCTCTCCATTTCTCCACTTTCCATCCTCCCCATCCACTCTTGGCCTTTGGGCTGGTCTTACCATAAACCACCACTGTGGCAGACAAGCTCCTCCTCTTGGCCACAATGTTGGCTGCCATGCAGGTGTAATTTCCTGAGTCTGAGAGTCGTGCCTGCCTGATGATGAGATTGTGGTCAGCCCTCGTGTCAATGTTCTCATCCTGTTCAGAGTCAATGGGCTCTTCATTTTTCAGCCATTCTACCTATAAGAAGAAAAGAATATTTGTAAGTCACCGGACAAAAGAACAGGCATTAGGAGGCAAGCAGATCTGGAGTATGGGAGAGAAACATAACAAAACATGACATAAATGATCGTTTTCCTTTCAATACATTGTTTTTATCTAATAAATTTGATGTATTCTGGAAATTAATACTCAAATCAATAAGCTGGAGGTAGAAAAAGCACACAAAATCCTATTGAATTGACCCATTTTCTAAATATACAGTAGAAACAAAAGAGGTCACTGCAATTACATCATTTTAGTATAAGTCATTTTTATTACAAATCTGATAGTGATGGTGATGTATCAATAACTGATGTGAAATGGAGCTCAGAAAATCCACACATATATGCAGAACTTGTGCTTTGTGCTGAGGGAGTATTACATTGTCAGACAAGGTTTCAAATCAATATGTCTGCATTTACATAAATTGTAATAGGTGTGAAAACATAAAAAAGCCAAAGTAATACACATTCGAGCAATCACAGGCACATAAATTCAAATTTCACTGTTCCCTGGCTTTGAAAATCTATTTTCAATTAACATTACTCCTTCAATGATTCAACGGGCATTTAGAACTGGGTTAGGCATCCAACTTCTCTTCTGGATGAACATCTCACATTTTCTGAGTATAGGCTAGTCCAATCTCTCTTGATTGGTTTTCTCTATTTTGCTCCTGAAGAACCTATCCTCCTCTTTCCATTTCCATCCTATCCTTCATTCAAGCTTCTCTGTCCTTGACCACTTAAGATACAGGTGTTAAACCACTGTACAGTTGAGGTATGCCATACTATTGGTTGTACTGTTTCACAAATGAGGTCATTTTTTGCCCTAAACTAAATGCTTTTCTTCCTTAATTTGTCTTATGCTTCCCCATCTACACATCTTCATCCTCTAGTGCCATACTAGTGACAAGACATACACCATTTATTTGATAATCACTTAGCTCCAGTTCTCCACATTTGTTAAACATAGCAATTTAACAAACACATAAACACCCTGATATAATTCAAAAAGTAATGACAGGGACTGTACTTAAAGAGACATCACACACAAACACAAGCATCATGGGGAGTTTCATCATACCCTGCCCACGATCCTCACAGATTAATCGAAAGTTGGCTTTAAAATAAAATGTCTCATTGCACGTTTAAATCAAAAGAATTCTAATTTATCATAATCAACAAGTAACATCTGTTATGTGACAATACAGTTTAATAAGCATTTGTCAGTTTCTATAAAAAGGGATTTGTCAGAAAGGAAACACATAATGGCCTTGAATATTTAGCCTCAAGTGCCTCTCCATTGCCAAGAGTTTATATTACCAAAAATCATCTTTCATCTAAAATCTATCCTGGAAGAAGTCAATCTTTGGAGAGACAATGCTATTTGTGTATGCATACACACACTTAAAAAAGAGATGTGAGGATGGCTTTCATACAAAAGCCAAAAATGCTCTGTGAGGTAGGACCACAAAATACCAAGCCTGACAATTGGCCCCTTGACTCCTATAGGGCCTCACCACCCTCTAGCCTGTTGGTACCACTAATAGTGCTAATTCACTGTAAAGAAAACAATTGTCAGCTTAAAATAGACATGGACAACTACCCACCACTTTGAGAAATTCATAATATAAGTGACCTATAAACAGTAAACTTTTCTTATGTCTCAACTTCAATTGTCTTAATTTTCCCATATATTTTTCTAAACAGCTGGTCAGGAAGGAGGTAGATCTAGCCAAAGTTCGTAAGTAAATTATCCCTAAAGAGTAGAGAGGAAGAACTCTGAGAACAGTGTCCTGGGAGAAAACAAGCAAAGACATCCAGCACCTGGAAATCAGAAAGAGCATTCCTCCTAGAATCTTGGCCAAGAGGAAATTAAAGCCACATTCATTAAGTACAAGTTTCAAACTGAAAGCTTAAATAAAAAGAACTATAAAAGAAAATGAAGTGACCAACAAATTGGGAAAATATTTGTTATGAAGTTAATAGATAAAAGCTGAGAGCATCGTGATCTGAAAAATAATAATATGAATAGCTTGAACTCCCATGTAAGCTGATTATAAAGTCCCATCCTAAATAATGCAATATAAAGATGAATATAAAATTTGTTAAAGGAAAAAAATCATGTCATTAAACATTTGAATAAATATTCAAAACCACTAATAAAAAATTTAACAATGAGTTTTTCCCCCCACCAAAATAGTAAAGATTAAAATTATACACACAGACATTATACACACATACACACACACAGAGTTTTATTCTTGTGTTTTGTTCTTAATGATCTTGCAGAGCATGGGGCATTTCTGTGTTTACCAGTTCATCATTATCTCCTTTCTGGGGGCTCTACAATTGCCTCTTAACTGGGTTGTGTTTCCATTCTTGGTCTGCAATTAATTATTCACAAAGAGATTATATCATGTTGCTTTCTAGATAAAATCCATCAATGGCTTTGAAAGACCTATGCCTGGCCCTCAATCAATTGTCCCCTGCAACCCCTCTAGGTCACCCCTCTCTATTCCAGCCCTACTGAACTCCCAACTGGTTTCTCTTCCTAGAAGATGGTACACCTATAGGTATCCCCAGGTTGAATCTCACTCTTCATTCTTTCATCCAACTCAAATATTTCTTCCTCAGAGAGGTCTTGACTTTTCAAACGTATCTAATACAGCAGGCTCCCATCAAGCCCTGCATATGGCCTTAGTTTTCTTGCTATACTCATGTCCATCTGCTAATCTTCAAGATGGTAATGTTTTTTTTTGGTCTTGTTATTATGTTGCCAGGAAGTTATAAAAGGAAAGTACTGGATGCACAAGTAAGGACTAAACCACAATAAGTTATATTTGATATAAAAAAATAAAGGTAAGAAAAACAGGACTGCCAAGGCTACAAGCTAAACAATAGAGCTTTATTTAAATTCATCATGATTCAACAATATAATTTAGTAGTATGCTGGCATTGAGTTATGATTTTAAAGGTGTAAAAACAAAAGGTTCATAATACACAAGAGTTAAAGTGAAAAAAATTGGTGTTAATTTTAAAATGAAAACATCATATATATCCTTAAAAATGATCAGAAGGAAAGGCAGTCTATCTGCAAAAATTTTAAAAGATGAGAGATGAATGCTGAAAAAGATGTGGTATATTTACAGAATGGAATATTATGCAAGGTTCAAAGAAGACAAACATGTCATTTGCGACAACATGGATGGAGCTAGAAGTTATCATGTTAGTGGAAATAAGCCTGAAAGAAAAAGAGAAATATGGGATGGTCTCACTCATATGAAGGATGTAGGAAAAACAAACAAACAATGGACAAGAAAAATTTTGAACTGTCAACAGAAATGAAGCATAAAGCACAGAGCAAGAGAGGGGGAGGAGGAGGGCACAAAAGACAAAGATGGTTCATGGGTGATGGGAGAACCTCAGGATAGACAATGATGTAATTTAAATATATATGTGTATATGTGTATGTGTGTGTGTATATATATATATATACACATATATATATATATATAATAAATTTTTAGAAAAAGATGAGAGGTGACTGGTTTTCCTGGTGGCTAATTGTAGCACAGTCAAGGAGAAGCTATTTAGTAATCTGAAAGAACTACTTTAGCCTAAAAAGTATCTTCCACTTAACATGTAGCACATTTTTCAAATTTATGCTTAGCCATTCAATATTTCCTAAATTAAAATCTTAGCTGAAAGTCCCCCCCCAAACATATACACACATCTACAAACAAACAAATAAACAAATAAACAGGGAAAGATCCTATAACAGATGCAGAAGTGAGGTTATCCGAACAGATGTGAGGGGCCCTGAGCTACAGAAGTTGGGTTCCCCCAGGAATATATTTGCAAACTTCAGGGTAGATCATTTATATCATCTTTAAGTCAAGCATGTCCCCTGGAAATGTTCAGTACACAACCTATACCATCATAACTTGGCCTTGATGTACATTCAACTCCCTATATACCCCCATGGACTGTGGACATACATAGTCTGTACAACTGGTTTTTATGATGTCATAACTGAGGGCCATCAGTCTAGTTATGTCTAAACAACTTGCACATCAGTAGACTTCTAACAGTGGTTTTTTTTTTTTTTTTTGTAATGTAACAGTTTATCCATTTAACTGATGACAGTATCTTTATGAGGAAATCAGTTTGGTATTTTCTGAGCTTATAAAAGTGACAAATTGCTCTTAGATTTATGCTTTTGTCACTTAGAGAAATTTTAAAACATTTTTGATGAGCTAAGTGCTCCTAATGTAGAATAGTTTAATAAATAAGAGAGAAAAAAGCATTTCCTACACTAGCAGTTGCAAACTCAAATGTTCCTGGGGGCCAGGGAGGCAACATAAATTACTGAAGTGCAAGGCATCTGCATGCACTACTTGCATATTAAAGACAAGGGGCTGTTCTTCATTTCCAAGAAAGTATGAGCTCACTTTAATTTTTCTTAAATCACTATCATACTCTCTCTTCTTTTACTTTACTACTTAGACATGGTATTTAGGGACATGAATTTTTTTTTTAAGTACCAAAAGTGAGAATTAATTCATTTTTGCTTAAAAATCTCTTGCTTTTACTATATGCCAGTGGTCTTCAGATGTACACAGTATTTATCCATATCATCAGGCAGCATCAGCAAAATTGTCACAAAATGTAGGCCATGTGACCTCTGCAAATGTGCATCTACATCTGGGGTTTAGATTGCTGTTACCAGTATATTCAGATAATCCATTTTTCAAAGATAACAAGGATATGTATTTCAATGTAAAGCTTATTTCTGCTAATGTGATAGCTCATGTATTGTATACTACTATTTCATGAGGGTCCAGCAAAACATTTCCAGAGGCAGAAACATTTGCCTCCTTATCCCCACAGACACTGTAACACAGTGTCTCTAGTGAAAGTTACTAAAGTAACTAAAGTTACTAAAGTTACTAAAAGAGGAACCCAACATCCCAAATTTAAGTCCTTTTTATTAAATATGACTCCCCACTATACTAGAATATGGAATAGAACATAGAATGTTAGTCTGTGTTTGGTATGTTTCTCATGAAAATGACTAGCTAGGAACAAATAACATTTGAACTTATATACAGTGTTCTGCAAATATTATTACACCGAGTTCAGAAATTTTATAAAAGATTGCCAACACTGAAAAGTCCAAGTTAAAAAAAAAGCAAATGCATGTTTTCAAATTTGCATTAGACATTGATCTTCTGGATACCAAGGGACAATTGTATCAGTGGTCCAAATGACCTCAGGCAAACAGGTCATTTTTATGATAGAGAGGCTTAACACTCCAAAAGGTTGTTAGAGGCATTTACCTCTCAGAGAAATGATTCTTCATCCAGTTCCCACTTATTTGGTTTAGATGGATAATCCCAGTTAGGAGCATGTAAATAATTAGTTAGAAGTAATGAGCTTATGGATTTTTAGGATGCAGGCACTCATTAGCATAGTATAATGTACAGATGGTTTGCAATTTGTAGATTTTTCTAGTTTATAAACAAATCTGGAAAAGTAGACCATCAAAGACAATTCAATTTCATGCCAGACAGTAGGTTCCTGATCAATCACTCTGGTTAGCTGGGTATAGAAATTACATAAATCATATGCTATAGATTTTCTTACCAAAAGACACATGGTAGAATCATATTGGGAGAGGACTTCCTTTAGATGAGTGATCCTTTCAACAAAGTTGTCGACATTTGTTTATGCATACACCTCACACCAAAATGTTTGTCATTCACATAGAATGTCAGAACTCTCAGGATTCTATTCTTGTTAATACTCCAAAGAGAATGAGAAGGACCACAGTGCTATAGTCTTTTGGAAAAAAAACTAGAATGCAGACAAAATCACTTTAATTGACTATCTCTTTTCCTTTGCAGGATCTCATACCTTTTGTCCTTTAAGTTTTAGATAGTAACCATCTGGAACTCTCCCTTTATAGCCCACAGAAAATGTCAATGAAGCCATTTTTGATTTTATCTACCATGTTTCCTACCTCCCGATTACAGCCCTCTCTTGGAATTTGCTAGTCTATATAAAATTTGCTAGGCTCAAATGTAATAAATATAAGCAACTCAATTTTATAACCTCAGATGTATAAGTATTGAAACCTCACTCTAACTTATTACCTGTAATCATTTTCTTTCTGTGCTACTCATTAGCAAGTTCCTTAAATACATATATAATATTTTAAATATACTATACCTTGCAAAAAAATCTGCTTTCTGAGGATGTGTTGAATTAGTGCTCTAACTCAAACCAATGTATTTGCAAACTAGATACTGGTATGGTTTATATACACAACAATACAATTTAATCTGCATTTTTACTGATAGGGTAAGGGATGTTATTGCATTAGATCATAGGTTGAATATGGATGTGATATATGAGGCTTTTTTGGGTATAAATGTTCTTAAATACACATGCATATTTTGTTTTATTGAACTTTGCTATATTGAATCTTGCAGGTATCATAACTTTATGAGTCGAAGGTTAGGAGCAACCCTGCAGTAAACTGCAGATTTTCCCAGAGCATGTACTCATTTCCTATCTGTGTATGACGGTTATTCTGAAAATGCCTTCAGGTATTTAATTGTGATTATATCTATTATGATTATCTGTGATAGTGATCTTTGATGTTACTATTGTAATTGTTGGAACAGGGATGCTGTGAATTGTGGACACATATAAAGTTGGACTAAATCACAAGTGTATGTGCTCTGATTACTCCAGTGATACATTTTCCAAAACTCCCTCACTCTCTAGAACCTCCCTATTCCAAGATACAAAAAATCTTGGAATTAGGGAAATTAAAAACTCTGTAATGACCTTTAAGTGTTCTAAGTTAAAGGAAGAGTCACTCATATCCCACTTTAAGACAGGCATGTACGTTGATTTTTGGTTTTTGACATACTGTTACACATACTTAATAGACTTCAGTATAAACATAACTTTTAAATGTACTGGGAAACCAAAAATTCATATGCCTGTTTTACTGAGTTATTTGCTTGACTGGTATTCTGAATTGAATTTCTAGTATTTCTGAGGTATGCGTGCATTCTGAACATGAGAGGTAGCTCTGCAGGACCCCAGAAGTTCACAACATGGTCATTTCCCACATAACCTTCCAAAGGTTTATCAGTTTGTCATCTTCCAAAACAATAAGTGTGACTGAATTTATGTGAGTAAACAGAGAGAAGGAACATTCTAGCCAGTAAAAGATTAAGCTGGAATGGCACACAAGGACCAGGGGCAGAGGCAACACAGATCAGGAAGAAGTGAAGATGGGGTTCCACGAGAATGGGGACTTCCCAATAATTCTGGATTTCCACATTGTAGGAAATTTCTCATTTCCTGTATGCCATGTCATTATTTTGAGTAAATCAAATTTCCATCTCTAAAAATTAGGGCCTTGTCTTTATTGAGCAATCAATGTTTCAAGTACTTATTTAAACAATATACCTATGTTAGTTTAATCCATGAAACATATCTATGAGGTTGATATGATTTTTACTACCATCCCCTGCCCATTTTTTCAGATAAATAAACAGAAATATTAAATACCTTGTTCAAGGTCAACTCCCAAATCTGCTTTTAATCACTTTGCTCAATCATTCACATCCTTTACAATATTTGGATGGGGTGACCATGTGTTACTTATAACATTGTATTGAAGTATACTAGAAAATAACTACTGATGAAAATTTGAAAATGCATTTGGTAATTTTATGATCATTTCTAAGTGAGAGCTGTAAAAGTTACCCTAAAAAACAAAACAAAAAACACTGTTAGAAAAGTACTGTTTCCCATAATTTAAAGTATAACACTCATTGGAAAGCACACATCCTGATTATATTAAGAGGTCAGGGTGCTCAGGACATGGCCACGGTTATCTGAGATTAAAAAAAAAAAAAAAAAAAAAAAAAACCTCCAATTAACTATATCTCCACAGATAGTCTGTGAGAAATTCTGGAAGCCCTCTTTAAGTTGTCTGTTGTTTTCAATTTGCTTTTTTGGCAATGAACATGTTCAAGTTGTCCATAAAATCTTATGTGATGATGCAGCCTGCGATCTTAAAATATTTAGAAAAAACAATGGTATCTGTCAAATGACTTACAGAGAGCCATTTGCTTTCCTGAGAAAAGGGACAGGCATTTTTGGCCTTTTACCTCATTGGATATGAATGTGATTTTGAAGAAATGGTAGCCAAAAATGTGACCATGATGAGATGATAAAGAAACCACAGAAATAACGGTCATTGTTTTTACATGGAAAAGTGAATGTACTGCTGTCCAACTCTTTGTCACTTCATCTTCACCAGCCAAAACAAAATAGGCAAAGAAAAATCCTAGCACAAAAAATTAATGAGACATTCTTCCTGTATTCAATTCAGAAAGAAGAATATTCATGTCACTGGAAAAAAAGTCAAGTTTTGATATAACCTCACCCTATCCCATTCACTTATTTAACATAAAGGAAATAACGTGTCAACATTCATGTGAAAGCTTATGCAGCAAATGGGAGCTAACTGGTCTGGGGATGAGTACAAGTGTGCGGCAAAAATCAACAAAAGTTTATCTGACTGTATGGCATTTACAATAAAGCATACCATTATACTTTATTATTTGTAAAATAAAGGAAAACCATCCTTTCAACTTTATAGACAGTATGTTTGATCTAAGGCAATGTACTAGCACTAGCAGCCTTCAAAGAATTTTTCTACCACCAAACAGTGGTCACATGATGATGTCCTTTATTGACCCAATGAAGCACTGTCCTTTAACATTTCCCACAATCTGATGTGCCATTCTTGAATAAATTTTAACAGGGATTTAATCATGACTATGGTGACTCCCCTCTTCACATTCTGTAACATATTATCCTGCAGTGTTAGCTTAGGGCATCATCACTTTTTTTGCCACTTTCAGATTAGATGTCACCTGCCCTCTGTTCTCTCCTTGATAATATTTCCTTCAAGTTATTTATAACAGTCCTATTGTGTTTCTCCATTGTCTTTCCTTTACTTTCCCGACTGTATAGATTGATTTTAAAGCCATTTACACAGCAGTTTCTTCATGTTAGCCCCCACTTATCTCTTCATGCATCACAAAAGAAAGCAGAAATTTAGCTTAATTGTGAAGCCATAGCAGCAGAACCAGGCAGATGATAGAAACCTAATGATCACAGACAGAATAACACTCCAGGATGCTGAACAGAATGACAGAAACTAGTACATCGTCAGAAGCCTGAATTTTGATTTTGAAACTATGTTCTGACATTGTGTTTCTTGTCAGCTCAGTGTTGTCCTTTAACTTCCCCATTTCAGTTATGAAAGTCTTGTGTAGTCTCCTTTTTTATTTTTATTCACTTTGACAGGTAAATGGTCTCTGGGAATATGAACACCCAGATCCACTGTTTACTGGAACCATAACACCATCATGTATGAAAAATGAGTTCTCTTTACATTAACGTAAAGTATTTAGAAGAATGATGATCAGAGGGAAAAGACAACTTCAGCAGATGAAATATAAATATAAGAATGGGGAGAGATATGCAATCAAAAGATGATTTATAAGGGTTCAGGCTGCCATTTGCTGTTAGCTGTTTTTCTGATAGTGCATGTGATCTTACTCTTTGCTAACTCTACTAGCTTTGCGTGTTCCCGTCTGCTATGGGGAACAGATTTTGAATCTTTGATGAACAGCACCTAGGAGATGCTTCCTAGGCTTGATATCCCAAAGAATGATCTGAAATAGTGTAATGTGCCATTACAATTTAAGGGATTATTTGAGGTTGGAAAAACCTCTAACAAGATTATAAAGAGCTGGGTTTCAGAAAATCAAAACTGTTTCTGTCCTCACATATCCTCCCATAATTTCTGGTATGTAAATAAAGTTTTAAAGCTGTAGTGAGGTGATGTTAATTAGCAGCTCTGTTTTTGTTCCTTGCTACCATGAAAAATATACTCTAGTGCTAAGAAAATGGCCATTTTAATAAGGAATAAGGCATTAGAGATTCTAAATGTTCATATCATAGACTGATTTTAAAAGCTCATATCTGAGTTACATACAATAAGAAAAAGATATGCAAATTCACATCACAGACATGTATGCACACCATTTGAGAAATTAAATCTGCTGGGAATAAAAATGTTTCCATCAGATGTAGTGAAAGGCTAATCGTATAATGATCTACAAAGGAAAATCAGGGACAGATATGGATTAGCTTAGCCTCCATATATTGGGTGGCTGAGGATGAATTAGCATAATCATAAATTTGTTCCAATTACTGAAGGCAATTATCAGAGACCAGCTTACAGCATTATCAAAATGAAATCAGCAAAGTGCATCTACATTCCAGGTAGATGCCACTGAGCTAATGGTGCTTTAACAAAAAGACTACACTCATTCATCTTTGGCCCCTTTGCTTACTGTACACCTCTTACAAGTTTCCTTTCAGCTTACAGACACGAAATTACCATGAAAGAAGAAAAGTATATATGCTCTAAGAAAAAAAATGCAAAATATAATAACACAATTGCGAAATAACCAACTTCAAGATCTAAAGACATGGGCAATTTCTCTAGATCAGTGGTTTATGTAGTTGTTTTTTTTTTTTAATTAAGAGTATTTACATTGTCTCTTGCATTCACTTCTGAAACATTGATTAAGACTAAAACTGGGACTAAGTCTGCCATTACGTACTTTAAACAAAAGTTCTTTGTGCACAAATGCAGCGCTGTTTTGCAATGTTACTCCATTGCTATTCATGATATTTTCATTTTGCCTTCTTATTATAAATAGAATCAGTTTCCTTGTTAACTGTTGTTAATTTCTGGAAAGAATACAGCAGAATCAAACATTTTACAAAGGAGGCAACAGAATCAGTCTCAAAATTTCAGAGCTAAAAGGCAATTCAATTTAGTTAGTTAAGATTACATATCTTTACTAGATATGTGCCCAACACTTAAGGGAATAAACATTATTTATTGCTCAAAATATAGCCCATTAATAAGAAAGACAAAAAGGGTAAAGAGTAATAAATACAATGGGTATACAGTAAATACAATGGGAGGTCCTGTGTAATTGGAATAGGGAAAGAGGAGAAGAAAAGTGAGAAGCACATTTTACTATATTGGTGCTGCTCTATGCCTCAGTACTAGCCTGGATCCTTTCATAGCTTAAATCAATTGGTGATATGGACATTGGGACATTATTAACCTCACTTTCACAATGAAAAACAAAACTGAGCAGAGAAAACCCGATATATGCAAACTTGCTCCAAGTTCTGCCATCTTAAAACAAATAGATGAGCAAATACTCCTTTTCTTTTGCACAGTCTTCTTTCTTGAATCCTTTAGCAAACACTCATGCCTGGTTATTACCTTTCACCCCAAAAACTCACTGAAATTGTCCTTCCTAAGGACACCAATCATCTGATCTCCAAGAGGTTTCATTCAGAACACACTGTTTTGTGTTCTTGACTTTCAGGACCATTCCTAAGTATTCTCTTCCTCTGCTTTTTGTAACCTCTGCTTATCCTCTCTCTTTTGTCCTATTGGCCACTCCTGTATCTTTTTTTTTTTTTTTTGACATTTTCTCTATCCAAACTCAAAGGATTCTATTTCCTCAGGCCTCAGGATTATGGCCACCTCCACCTCTAAACATGCTATGTCTCTCCATGTTACACTATCAGACTTATGTGCCATTTATCACAAGACATAAAATACTCCCAAATTGATGATCTATATAGTTTATTGACTTTCTTGAGTTAAAGCCTCATATTCTGATTCCTATTCAGCATCTACTTCTGTAGGTTTCAAACATACTTCAAGTTTAACATGTGGAAATGGATTTAGATTATTTCTTAGAGACATAACAAAGGGCTAGATGATTTTCTTATGTGTCTGATATTAAAATATTTAAAACCTTTAATGTGAAGAAAGGACCTCATTGAACAGTGAGTCTATTACTATGGCAAAACTGAAATTATATAAGGTTGGTAAAAGGTATAAAATCAACTTGTTTACATTTACTCTTTGGTGACAGTTTAAATGACCAAATCTCTTCTATGAGACAATCTCACAATATTTAACCAACACACAAAAAATACTGGTAAAATTTAATGTAAATTTCCACTGGTTTCAGTGCAATAATAAAAAATTAGCTGTTCATTATGCCTTGCTTATAATATGAAAAAAAAAAAAAAAACAAAAGCAAAAACAAACTGGTAACAACCTAAATATTCATTGGCTTATAATATGAAAAAAACAAACTGGTACTGGTACTAAACATTCATTAATGGATCAAGTCAATTATGCACATTTACTCAATGAATACTATGAACTATCAAAATAAATGATATATTTTTATCTTAATGAAGTATGTTCATGAGACATTATTGAGTGTAAGAAGTAGATCATAAAACTGTTTTTATATTATCTCTACATGTAAACACACTCAGATCTGGAAGGCAGTTAAACACATGTCATATGGTAGAATTTTTAGTAATTTTCTTCTTGATGGGTTCTTCAATTACTATAAGCTATTTATTAAATATTTCTGGTATAGCTGCATCCTCAAGTCTCTTTCTAACTCAGTAGGCTCACTGGTCATAAATAAATTTTCCTTGTTTTAAGCTGCTGAGATTTCTAGGTTGTTTGCTACTTTATTGCAATCTAGTCAACACTACTTTCTACGACTTATACTATGCTCATAAACTTGGGGGGGTTGAGAAAGCCATTTTTATTCAACAAATACATGTTTGCAAGATTGAAAACAAACAAAAAACACATTTCTAATACTCCAAGTCTCTAAGGTGTAAACAAATCCCCTCAAAATTGCCCATCTTTCTCTTCTGTAAACTAATACATTAACTAGAAAAGCAATCCATTTTTAAATGGCTAGGAAATTAAGTGACTGTCCCATATAACATCTTCATAGTTATCCTTACCTAGTGATCCTGTACAATTTGATATTTGCATCATATTGCCACATTATATATCAGAGCTAATGAGTCATTGTACTAAAACTCTAACCTCTAAATCCATGGAGGGAAATTTAAATGAAATCATATTACTTTCATATGTCATACTAACTTCAATTGATTACCATTCCATTAATAAAATTGAGTTTTTCATTTCTGCTTTTATTTTTTAAATAATACAGGCAGTTTCATAGGTTGCAAACATTCCATGAGGAATTTGCAGAAATTACTTTGCATATCCTATAGTTCCTCATTTGGGGAGGGTGTTTATGTTTCTCATTTTAATCAGCCTGGTCAATTAAGTTGGACAGTTTCCTATTTGTTTCTATCCAGTTTATCCTCCTTTTCTTTGCATCCTGGTTTTTATGAACTAGCTCAAAGCTGTTGTTTGGTCTTCACAACACTACAGGGAATGTTTAAAAAATAAACTAAATTGCCTTTGTGACTTTTTTTTTAAAACTTGCTGAAAATGAGATTTTTCAACAGCCTCTCCTCCATTCCGCCCCTCCTTCCCTTTTAATTTAAATTCTAGTACTAAAATGAGTTTACAATATTCCATTAATATCACTAGGGGAGACACTTGTTTTCTATGCAACATACAGATTAGTTCACAATTCTCCCAACTCCTATTCATCACTGTTCTATGACTTTACTGCTGCCTATAGATAATATGTTTGGTAGTTTATTGAACTTGAAAATTCCAACTTCCCATATTAGTTATTTGAAAATGAAGGTCACTATAGATTTCTCTTAGGAATCTGGGACATTTTCCCCACATCAACAAAGAAAAATCATGATAAAATTTTTCAAAAGAGAAAAGTTTAAGCAAGTTTGGAATTAAATATTTGATTGCTTATTTTTGGAAAAAATGTAAAAATGTATGTCTTAAATGGTTATATAGTTCAAAAAGAATCAGCTGAACAGGGTTTCAGAAGAACAGTAGTATACCAGGCCATAAAGGTATGCATTGCATGTTCTCTGCAGGTAATTCATAAATTCTATAATCTACATAAAGATTATCAAGACTATCAAGAGTCTGCATTGTGCTCACCTATTAAAGCAGTGGTAGTCAACCCTCTATTCTTCCTCTATAAAATGAGAAAAATGGCACTTTCTTTCCCCCTACTTCACAGGGCATCTGGGGAGGTTGAAAATGAAATTGTGAATGAAAGAAATTTTGTTAAAGTACAAAGCAACAAATTACTGTAATGAGGTAACAGATTCCAGGAATACATAGTCTCATGATTTCACTTGGGGTGCAAACTCAGTAGTGCGAAAGCACAACACCATAACAGAATCAGGTTAAATAGGGATCTGTACTCAAAGGATCTGAACTCAACCCTGAAGATCCTAATGCATCACTGAATAGATTTTAACAAAAGGAATTGTTCTCAGGTAAAACCATTCTGGCAGCAATTGTAGAATATGCCAGGTGACAAGGAGAATTAGAAGGGACACATCAAATGTCATTACTCTAACTCAGGGTGAAAAATATTGAGGTCCTGCAAAAGACTGCACAGTGATGATGGAAGACAATGCAGAATAAATAGAACTGAAACATTGATAACTGAGTGACATCAAGGGTAAATGAAGGAACTGAGGATATATGAATGAGGCAGAATTTCCTACGTTGGGCAAATAGGAGCCTTAACTCAAGGAGTCCAGGATTTTCAAGATCAAATACTTTTTTTGTCCTTGGTGTCACTGTTGTACTATGGGATGCTTTCACCCACCTAGTGACTCAGACTTCCCAGTAACACTCAAAAAATTGTTTTCTGGTTTGAGAACAAGGTACAGTTTACAATAGGCACTGTAGAATCACCATCAATGGGCATAATACTTGTTTCTGCACTTCAGGTTGGAGGTGATAACTTTATAGGACAAACCACAAAATAGCTTTACAATTCTTGGGTTAAGATGTGACTACTTTGCCCTCTAGGTACATCTGACTTTCGATTGTGGTCAATAATGGAATGCGCAAATAGCAGCAGCGTCAGAGTTGAAATGCTGCTCTCCTGGGAGAGATCAATCACTTCCAGGTATTGGATAAAACTGTAACAAATATTAAAAAAAAGGTCAACATCTGACTGATGGTCACAACTCATTTTCTTATAGCCTATTCTTTTCAGTTTGTAAAAGAAACTGTTGTGTTATTCATAAAAATTGGTAGACAATTTTTCACCTTCTCACCTACATTTTCTAAATGTAATAAAGATACCTCAAATAGCCACTTGATATTTCTTTCAGTCATTTACAAAGTGCTTACGCTAGTGCCTGGGGGAGAACTGAATTAGGGGAAATTATGACTAATCTTTGCCCCATTTGAAAATGTTCTTTGGTCTACTCTATTGTATCCACACACATTCACACTCGCCACTGTACACTACCATCCTTACGACCACCCTCCTTGCTACCATCACCCATGTGGTCCACACAGATAGGTAGCAATGATTACTAAAAACAAATACCTTCCTTATCTCCTGTGAATTTTTAACTTGTCATGAAGACTCAAGCTACTTCAAGGCTCAAACCATCCAAGGGCCACAGCTGCCAGTACAATCAACAGTGTCAACTGTCCAGTGCTTAAGACCAGAAAAAAAAAATGTTAGCTTATTTGATCTGTCTTTAGAGCATTATGAACTGGAATAATGACAGGATGGTTGTTTGACCAAGAGTTGCTAAAATGATCACACTTTCATATTCTACAAGGCTCTGAGCAATGTCAAGACCAGGTATGTGTCAGCTCAGCTGTTTTCATGTTATGTCCTGTTTCTATGCACACTGGGTGGTAAGAAGCAAACCCCCTCAACAGTGCCCTAGAGGAGATGCAGTAACCAGTCTTCTTGCTTCCACCAAACTAACAACTGTAGACTGACCATATCACTTCTTTTCCTTGTTAGGAATTTTCATTTTTAGCCTGGATTTGCTTGTATAAAAGTGATGGCGAGGATGTGATAAATGCATGGAGGGAGGATTTGGTAAAACCTGTTCTAGGTTCTGCATCATCCCCTGAATCCTGGTCAAAGCCTGGAGTCATAGACTCTTCCCCTCTTCCTGTAAGTATCTATTTTGCTTTAAACTAAGACTCATCTCATGCAAGCTTATATATTTTCCACAAATCACAGATGGAGTGTAGTTGTTCACTTTGTCATGCACACATCTGCAATCGCTATCAACCTTGGCGATAATGCAGTATCACCAGAGGGTATCATTTACTTTATTAACTACTGCAACTTCAATAAAGCATAGGGTCGGCCTTGACTCTCCATCCAGTTGCTTACTCGAACTACAGATGGGGCTGCCAGACCACGTCTTATTATAGAGCCCATTTTCACTTAAATTGGTCTTAACTACTGTGCACATTTTTAAAAAGCTTTTGTTTAGTTTCCTTTGACTGTGCTCAAAGTAAGAGATTCAAAGAAGCATGCTTTCTATGTAGTTTATAAAGAGAAAGTGCTAAAATTGATACACATTTATGAGAAAAATCAGTCCTGGCAGCAGAAAATGTGTTTTGCAACCCTTTGTCCTTTTACATATGAGAAAATAATGTTGGCAAACGGATGTTAGAGCCTTAGCCACAGAATCTGGAGGGGCAGAAGGAAGTGGCATGAAGCTGGAAATAAGTCAGAAGCACCCTCTCAGTCAGAAGTGCTGCAGGTGTCACCACTGGGGTGCGCCGAGGAGTCAGCAAAATCATAAACTAAATAGCTACAGTTACTGGCTTGAGAAATCATATGCACTTTACTTGTGGCTGAGTGTGTTTCAGAAAAGGGGTAAAACATGGTGAGACAGTCAGATAACTGGACATTCGTGCGGCTTCCGGCTGAGAAGAAAGGATTTGCGTCCAAAGGACTGGCCCAGGGATCTTCAGGCTTCCTGATCTTGCCAAAGGTAGTTCTAGAATCTAATCGAATGATCTGCGGAGGCCCAGGAAACACGGCATAGAGCCTAAAGCAGCACAAGAGTGGGAAGAAAAGCAATCATTGCTAACATAAATGGTAAATAAGCGAATTTCTTTTTCTTTCTGTGGTTTCTTTCCATTAAACTCTGACAATACAGGGCCTGACCTATAAATCCCCCTCAGGGATCTTAAATGAGAAACAAATCAGAAACAAGGATATTCTAAAAGTTAAGCCAGAACAAAGACTTTCAATTTTTAAATATTTGCCAAAAATAATAATCTAATGATATCAATTGAAATGAAATCAGAAACAAGGAAGACACCAGAATGTACATGTCTAACCCAAAATTAAACTCCAGATCCCAAGTTTTCTCTGTTGTCAGCAGAGGAGATCTCACTATTTCAACCATTACATGCAATATGTCAGCTCCTTTCACACAAGCTATTCACTCTGCCAACAAGTTTCATAGCCATTATTAGTCTGCAGCAACTCCTGTGCAAAGTGCTGTACTTTGTAGTGTTTAACTTGAAAAGGGCTTGAGAGAAACTTCGAAATCACCTTTTCACTCTCTTTATATTTACCTAGGATCTTCAGAACTCCTAAATATACACCTCAGGACTTGGAGATTTGTGGGAGAGGGAAATGGTGACAAGCTCCAGCCTCATTTTCAGGCAATAAGAGAATGGAGAACCTAGGCAGAGTGAGGCAGCAGGCCTCACTGGTGGTTTTCTGCCAGAATCTGCTGTAAATAGACAGCCCTGAGGGGAGAGAATCCATCTATTCCCAACCCTTCTCCCTAACTGTCTAGTCCCATGGTGTTATTTTATCTCAATGGATTACTATATATGTGCAACTCTGCTCCCTCTGTCTTTCTTCTTTCCCATTTCCCCTGTTTTACAACATAAACTAACTCCCAGAAGAATTCGAGTGATGAAGGGGTGTCTTTGGTTCTGCATACATTACTGGGATCAGAACTAAATGCTGGGTGATAAACGCCACCAGAGAGTACAGCAATGCTCCAGGAGAAAATGATCTTTAATGCAGTTACTCTTAAAAGTATCTGCATGTGGCAACGCTAAATACCATGAAGTCTCGGTTACAGATCACAGACCTCAGACACATGAATATTAAAGGAGAAAACAGCAGTGGTGTAACTTAAAGAGAGAGGAAGCGACTAAGAAAACCACATGCATCAGTCTTCCTTTACTAAAGCCAGCTCTAGGCAAAAACCACAATACGGATAAAGCCATTTCTTCTACATTTATTGTTTTACCCTTTCTTGCTCCTTCCCATGTCCCTCAATCATTCTATTTCTATCATGTTCTGCCCACAGGGATAGAATCTGAAGATAATTATTTAGTATATGCATAAATGACACAGCCCCCTGGATGTTTGTATTGTAATTGCCACATAGCAAAAGGTTTAATGCAAGAAATGACTCTGTAATAACAGAATTTCAGTCAAGAATGGGAAAGTGAAAGCCTGGACTGGATATAGGAGCAGAAGTTTTGAAAAATAAAATCTTTAAATCATCCCATAAATTGTTTTCATCATTCATTCAAGTTCTTCTTCCATGGGATTAAATAGTACCCTAAATTTATTCATTCTTTCTGTTTTTCAAGAATGGATGGCGGTACTGGTGCTGGCATTTACGGAACCAGCATATCTCAAGTTTTTCAACTGTTAACCCTGTGAATGTGCTGTTACCACCATATCTTTCATAGTGCTCTCACCAATGTTCTAGCAACATGCAGGTGTGCTAGCTCAAAGCCATTCTTGTTGCATGTGCATTTTCTTTAGGACAATACTCATTTAAGTCACTGTACCTTCAAGGCAGAGCATGGACTCAAATCTCTGAGTATGTGTGTGTTAGGATGTGCACACATGTGCCTGCAAAAATATACTCTGAGGATCACAGTCAGTGTGTCAATGGAAGTGCATAAGTTAACTGCTTCAAGGAACTCAGCGGTCACCACACGATGTAACATAGGTGATGGATGAAAATAATTCTTTTCCCTATCCACAGCATCTCTCTTGGTTTACTAGTTCCATCTTGCTCATGTTTGCTTCTATGATCATATTGTTATGTCATCAAAATAAATAAAAGACATAAATCTTCATTTCACAGATTGATCACAGACCTAGGAGAAGAGGAGGTCACTTTACCTGCAATATTGTCTAAACAAATCTATAGAGGGATCTTGAGTCGTTTAATCATGGTGCTGTCATTTGGTTTGGGTAAGCATATTTTCCCTTCATTAGATTTAATATATAATCTCATTATAGAAATCTGACACTCTGCACTGACTCACAACTCATAAATCAGCTTCCACTTCTATTCCTAAGGCCCAAGAAAAGAAAACAAGCAACAAAGTGTAATAAAAATGCACAGCATAACATAACTTTAACCATTCAGATAAAGCCACATGGCCATTCCATTTCTTCTTTTCATTTTTGATTTATCTTAGTATCACTGCCACATGGACTATCATGCTGACATCCATTTTTCTATGCAATCAGGCATTTAAAAATATTTCACTTCTGATTCTTTCCTAAAGGTCACCGTCTTTCCCCACATTTAATTTTTCCCACTTAACATTTTATTTCACAATATCATGCAACATCTGGGTACTCTTAGACCACCAATGCATTTATTTGCAGAGCACCAACATGTCCTATACTTAGTTCTGCGTTAAATGGGATATAAAAGACAAAAGACTTACTGACCAAAGATGTGCCAATACAATTGGGGGGAAAGAGTAATTTTAATTCCAACTACTACAGTTTTAGTTTGAATGTTGGTGTGTGAATGCTGACACACTCACAATGAATATATATCACAGATAAAATACCTCCTGAAGATATAACGTACTTTTAGTTAGAATTTTTAAAGAAGTTTAGAACTAATAATTTCCTATACAGACAAAATGAAATTGTTTCTTCATTTTATAATATTCTGACCTCTTAAATAGCATTAGTCTACAGAAGTCATAATTTATCATTTCATTTTATATTTTGATATCTTACATACCATTAATTTACAGAGGCCATATAATTTATAAACTTCAGCTCAATAGAGGAAGAAAATCAACCCAAGAAGATGTGGGTTCTATGAACAATCAGGACGATGGGAACAAATTAGATTTGCTAACTCACACATGTCAATATACCTTTCTTATGATGTTATCACTACGCTGAAGTGATTTTATTGGTAACAAGAGAACATTTTTTTTCAAATGTTTCTTGCCTTATTGCTCAATTTTCCAAGTTTTACTTAAATTTTTCCTTTTGCTTATGAAGTTGTATAGTGTACTTGGTTGGTCCAAATACGTCTTAAAAAAAAAAAATCCCGTTTTCTGATTTCAAAGTTGTTGAAGGTCTCATATTAAGATATTACAAAAATAATCACAATATCAATAAAATAGTGGACATGCTCAAGATTATTACTTATAATTGGAACTTTGCTCTCCAGCTTTCTTCTGTAAGGACAAGATCTCCACATCATACTTTTGTATATGAAGAATTGTGGAATTACACACCACCTAAGACGTTAATCTATACAAACAGCAACAACAACAACAAAAAACAATCTCAGCATTTTAGTTTTTTAAAATTTATTCAATTATTTTTATTCATTAAATCACAAGCTCTGTAAATGGTTGTTGGGATACCTCCTCCTCCCTCCCCCCACTGGTGCCCCCTCCATTCTCTCAAACCCCATTATTTGTTGTTTGCTAGTCTGTGTCAGATTTGTTAGTCTCTTTCTTTCCTGTGGCAGTGTTCTTTCAATGGGTGAAGGACTATGTTCTTGGAACCAGGCGAACCTTGATGGTAGGTTTTCGGTCTTAAGATTGTGTTGGGCAGCCAGTCTAAATTTATTTGTCTGTCCATGTTTTCTCATTGGAAGTTGTCCTCTCTTATCCCATCTCTGTTTTTTGCAGCTTTATCTTAAGTTTCTGGTGTCAGATTTAGTGGGAGGGTCTCATCCCCTGCCAGTATCCGTGAAGAAGTTTCTCTGTGGATACAGGTATCCATGAATGGCCATTGTAGATCATCTCCTTTGTCTCACTTTGTGGGGCTGATACCCCCAGTTCTTGGCCCTCCTCTCCTCTCCCATAGTGTGGGGAGGGGCACCTTGTACTTCTAAAAGGCATCTCTGAAATGAAGTCTTGGGTCTTCTAGATGTGGGGAGCGCATAGGTGCACCTCGTGACATCGTGCTTCCATAGTTGATTCTCCTGTCTTGCATGCACTGGTTCTCTTGATTGTCCATCTGCTTTGTCCAGCTCAGGCTTGCAGGCTGGATTTTTACCTGGTCACTCACCCGTCTTATGATGGGGTTTGTATTATGAAAGTTCTTTCTCCTCCTGATGATTAGCTGGAGTGAAAGTGAAATGGAAGGGGCATTCCCCCCTCCCACCCGTCTGCCCACTGGTACCTCTCTGCATGGGGGGGCGGGGTCCGGATTGTTGGACAAGCATCCTCCCAAGCCCCTCCTGGGATGTGGTCTGGGGGAAACATGCCCCAGCCAATCTGGGTTGCAGATGGCCATCCCGTGTAACAACCATCCGCTGGTGGGTGGGGCTAGAACCCAACCTGTTCCCCCTTCTGGATTCGCCAGGCTTTGGGGGACTTACACAGGGGTCGTTGCCACCTCCCCCCCACGCCCCCCATGTGCTCCCCCCGCTGGCAAGGGAACTCCAACGGCCTGGGACTCTGGGTGTGTAAGCAGCCTGCTTAGGTTGCTTGCTGGGGGGGGGGGGGGTCGATGCTCAAGTCTCCGCCCTGCCCCCACGCTGTCTCCTCCCTGTGTGGGGGTGGGACCCAGATGTCTGAGTAAGACCACTCCCAAGCCCCACCCCCCCCAGCTGATCTGAGCTGCAGATGTCTGCCCCATGAAACAATCATCCACTGGTGGATGGAGCTAAACCCCACCCATCCTCCTGCTGGACTCTCCAGATTTTGGGGGGCTTACCCAAGGGTTGTCACCACCTTTGCTCCCCGCTGGCTGTTGCGACCAGCTGCCATGGCTGGCTGTGGGGTGCGGGAGCCCAGAGACCCCCCGCATACTAGCCCATGCACTCACCTGCCTCCGGCTGACCGAGGAGCGACCCTAGTGGTCTCCCAGTCCCCAGACCTAGGGTGGGAACCACCGGCTTCCGCGGGGTGTTGGGACCAGACTCCATGGCTGGCCATGGGAGACTGAATTCTTCATCTCTAGTATAGATTTATTTAGGTTGGAGTAAGCCCGAGGGGGTGAGCCACCCTGAGTCTGTGCCCCAGCAGAGGTGCTCAGCCTCCTCCCCCCTGCCCATATGGAGGTAGAGGCCAGCTTCCCCAGCCTGAGATTCCTGGGCCTGGAGTCCCTGAGACCCTGAGGTCCTAGTAATATATGACTCACCCTTGCCCCCACCTCCGCCAGCAGCCTAGGCTGCGGCAGGTGTGCACAATCTCAGCATTTGCAAATATCAGGTTGTTGTGTAGACAGAATAATCAAAGAGTAACTGATTCTAATCTTAGATGGATAATATGTATACACACATAATGTTCAGATACCTTCCCATAGTTAAGATACCTTCCAATATGTCCTATATATTATAATATATAGTATATTTTATATTATATTATTAGAGAATATAGAGTCATAATAAAGAGTACTGAGTATGGTTCCAGATCACTCTAATGGAAAATACATACTTAAGTTTTGTGAGAAGTGGGTGCATTTGCCTGTTATATTATTAAAAAGCTTCAGGAAGTTAGGAAAAAATAAGACAAGTATTATTCTCTTTTACAGACTGAAAAATCACAGCACTAGACTCCACTCCGCACTATGCAGCTATGGCTTCTGTGGGGGATATGCTGTTATTGCAAAATTATGGCGAATATAGGTTCTGGACCAATACAGAACCAACAGTGAGAGGCAGAGATGTAGAGTTCCTAAAGAGGGCTGAAGCTTGTATTATTCAAGTTCAAAAATAAGTGGCTGTTTCTAAGTTCTAACCTGAGCATAGACTAGAAGAAAGTAGACAATAGGGTGGGGGTTGTGTTCAAGAAGGGAAACCATGTTTTTTAACTCTCCAAGCTTTACCTTGAATGAATGATTAAAAAAAAAAATCACATGTAATCTACTGTGTTAATTTTTTTGCTTTCTATAATAGACTTCCTATTTCATTAATCATGAATGTCTCTGTAAAATGTGATATACCTTACAGTTTTGCTAGGTTGTACTTAGAAGAATGGTGATTAGAGACGATGAATGAGGTACATCCTACTAACCACATATCCTTTGCACTGAAGTTGATGGTTCTGTAGCTGTTTCAAAAGTACAGGAACAAAGTAAGTTATAACCTGTGCTGAGAAAAGCACATGAGGATAGGCTGTGCTACCTGCCTGTCGCTCACTGCATGGCTACATGGCTCTGTATGGCATGAGAAGATCTTGTCTTTCCTACGGAAATAAGTTGACTCTTGAGGGAAAGGTTAATGTTTAGATTACATTAAGTGTAACTTGAAAACTGAAATATGATTTATTTTGCTGAACAAGAAATGTATTAGGACTAGCCTTAAATATATTATTTGTACAAATTCAGGTAGCATTTCAGAGAAATAAAGTTGGGTCCACTGTGCACTATTCAAATTTAGAATAAAAAGTCAGATCTAGCAAAATTGATAAATTTTGTGCAAAAGTCTACACAGTGAAGGTGTTTCTTTGGCCAATGGCATCTTTTCTTCTCAAGCTATGCCAGATTACAGGTGAATTCATATGCATGTAATGATCTATTTGTCTCTGTCACATTATTTTACCTTTCTTCACAAAATTTCTAAGCATTTACTGATTATACCCTAAACTGGAAGTTAACATCTTCTATCTTATATTTTTCATAAATTTGTGTCCTCAACTAAACTGTAAATGTCTTAAAGGAATGATATCTATGTCTGGGGATCCTTAACATCTATGTTTATTATGAAATAGTCATTACTAAAATGATGATCATATTGCTACTTATTATGAATAAGTGTCAAAATGATCAATGCCATACTAATAGAGCAGCTGAAGTACAAAAGGAGTTAGATAGTTACAAAGACCATTATTTCTATGTATGACTCCTTAGATACCAGTTAAATGCCCTAAAGAAATAGTCATTCACCTAATATCACCAATTGGGGAGACAATGTACATGATACTAGTTATAGAACCAGGAGACTTTCATCTCCATAAGTGACGATGACAATATTTTTGGCTAATAGCCATAAAATAATTGGCTAAAACAAGAAGAATATGAAAACTCAATTAAGGAGAGAATGCTATCTTGAGGACTTTTAGAATCCTTGTTAATTCAATGAACTCTAAAAAAATTACTATCTAAAGCACACTAAAAAAATCATTTGAAATATTATTGTTATTTTTGCTAGGATAAATAAAACTGAATATTTGAACTTTTTGAACAAGTGTACTAGATGTGACCAATTATGTCAGCTGTATATCCTAATACATCTAGTAGTTTATCCACTACCTTAAAACATATATCTTGTGTATCGTTTTCAATATCTTCAAGTCATAGTATTTTAGAGATGAAAGAGAATTAGAGTCCATTTAGCTCAATTCCCTTGCTTTTGATCTGAGAAAACTGGGGGAATGTAGTGACACAAGTTACTTGAAATCACAGAACCAGTCTGCAATTTTTACCTCAGTATATTTGCTGAAGTTAGAGATTTAAACCATGGAGATATACCAAATTTTGCTCTCTCCTCAAAAAAGAAAGAAAGAAAGAAAGAAAGAAAGAAAGAAAGAAAGAAAGAAAGAAAGAAAGAAAGAAAGAAAGAAAGAAAGAAAGAAAGAAAGAAAGAAAGAAAGAAAGAAAGAAAGAAAGAAAGAAAGAAAGAAAGAAAGAAAGAAAGAAAGAAAAAAGTTATGCTTACTCCTTTTGTAAACGTAACAGAGCAGTATAAACTAATCATTCATATACAGAATATCTAAAAATCTAAAATTATAAAAAATGTTAGATAACATATGAGTATGCATGGCTAGGTTGGCCATCAAGGAAAACAATTAGAGGTGAGACATCATCTCAATGAGTTTTCTGGGCAAGTAAACCTTCAGGTTGGCAGTTTCAATGGGGTACCTCTCAATTTCTGGGACAGGAGTCACACAAAGTCCTACATCAAATCAAGTAGGAGATCATCAGAGACCTCTCTGCAAAAAACAGATACCCACTGAGGCCAACGAGGGCCTTCTAGTGCAACACAGAAGATGAGCTAAGGAAAACACAGTCCATGAAAAACTGGCCTATTCCAGGAGCTGACATTAAGTAGGGCAAGGAAAACAAAAATTTTCTCTTGAGACTTGCTTACCCAAATGCATTTTCTGAAGAATGAGGCCAGGATTCACATTATAAGGAGAATCTCAAGGAAAAAAAAAAAAATTAGTGATCAATTGAGTAGTGTCCCTAAGTGACTTGCAGAAATAACTGACAAATACTCTCTAGAGAAATACTTTTGGGCCATAGGTCACAACAACCACCATAGGTGTATTCCAACAAACAAAAATGTATTATTAAAGAAAAAAAAAAATCACTAAGCCCATGAGGAAACAAGTTCTACAGAAATGAAAACTAAAGCATCAGTTTTAAGCAAAGATTAAATGACATTAATGAATGAAAAAATTAACAAAAAATAGTGATATTTAATTAACTACAAAAAGCCACAACATAGTTAAATACATGAATATATGAAAGTATAACACATGAGACTATCCTATGAAAATGGACCAGGAAATACTGAAACACAAACAGAACCTGTAGAGATAAGAAAAGTTTCAATTGTACAAATCAAAAGAATAAAACCATAATTTAAAAATCTCACATAAAGAGTTTGCAAATTGACATATATGCATCAAGAAACTGATGCAGAGTAGCATGGAGAAAGAAATAATTGCCTATATATGTAATTGGTTAAAGCACATAGGGAAAAAAGTGAGACAGTCTGATGCTGTTTGGCCAAGTGTCGTCCACAGACTAATAGCATTGGCATCAGCATAGTATTGAAACATAAGGTATATCTGCTGTGTGGTAGGAATTATTTCAGTAACAATTTCTTTAGATGTTGTGTGTGTGTGTAGGCTAAATTTGAGAAGTATTGGTCGAATTGCTCTTGTGTTCTAAAAGAATATATAAAATACTGGAGTGGTAACCTTAAAAAATGAAAGTTAAAAATTTGCTAAAATTAACATGCTCATGACAGGGATGCATTTTTTATGTTCTACTATCAGCCATTCATTGAATTAATTTCAACTTTGTATGCATGTACCTAGAGTGGTACATGCTTGTGTAAATGTGTTAATGAATGACACCGATCCTCAGATATGAGGAGGTCAATGGAACCCAAAGAGAAAGTCTCCATGTGAAATAAGGAAAACCAAAGAAAATACGAAGATCTTAAAAGCATTCAGTGAAGAAATTCTATCTAGAGTCACAGCAGATCACAAGAAAACAGTTGTACCTCAAGAAATCAGTCCAGTTAAAAGTATATGAGAAGCCTCGTGGAAATGTTTTTTTCCGAGATGATAATAGTCACTAAGCACACAATGTGTAATAATATGGAATATATAAAACAATTTTTGTAACTGGAAAAAAAAAGAGGTCTAATGACTGTTAACTACATAGAAATTAAAAAAACTAAAATAAACTGTAATAATTATTCACCAAGGAACGCAAAATACTGTAATAAAAGTTAATGATATCTTGTTCATTTGTAACTTATACAGTCATAAATATTTATTAATACTAATAAATCTAATGCAAAATATAACTGTATTGGTACACTAGGAATGGTCTGGAAAGTATATATGATTGTACATAGTTACGAGAGAAGAGAAAGTTAAACCCTCATTTTCATGATTATGTAGTGTCTCACTTTGAGAAAGCAAGACATAGTCAATAGAACATGAATACAAATACCAAAGTTTTGCTAAAATGATTATAAGTAGACTCTGCGAAGCAATGACTATATTTGTACTCATCTGTCAATTTTTAACTACTTGACTCCTTAAATGTAAGCCTGTTTATTAATTGTTTTTTAATTTTACATTATTTTACCCCCATGTTCATGGGTCAAAAGTTAAAGGTATAAAAGTACAAAGTATGTGTTTATGAGCTCATAACAATAAGTTATGACCAGTGAAAGTTTGATTTTATATAAGCATTTTATAAGACATAATTTGGCACTGCATGGTTAAGTTCAATGTGCACACTCTGTTATGAGTTTAACATGTATTTGTTCTAAAGAAATTTCACTGTACTGCAAGGGAAACATGTCCAGAATGGAAATAACAGCATTTTCTGCATACATTTAAAACATGGATATAGCCCAATAATCCTTAAGAAATGGAATGATTACATAAACCTTACCATATTCAAGTAGCAGGTCAGAACACAGTTATCAGGAATGCACTAGAACTACACACAACTACTTGGTGAATCTCAATCATATAAAGTTGTCTGAGATAAAATACAAAAGAGTCAGCTTCACTTAGAGTTCAGGACTGGACAACTGAATAAAATATTGTTTAGGAATATATCTATATGGTAAAATAGAAAAAAAACTGTAGATATGTAATGGAAATGTATAACCAAAACTAAAAGCAGAAGTAATCTTAAATGGGGAGAAAAGAGCTGCAGGGGTGTGTGTGTGTGTGTGTGTGTGTGGGTGTGGGTGTGGGTGGGTGGATTGGGGTGAGAGAGGAGATTTACACAAGTGTTTTATTTTGAAATTGTTAGATAAGCTATGTTATTCAGATTTAAACTTAAACTCTAAGTTAGAAATATACATTCTTATGCAAGTTGATGCAGCCTCTATACAAAATCATATGAAATTTTCTGAAGAAAATAAAAATAGAAATCCCGTATGATCCTGCTAAGTTTCTGCCAGGTATTTACCTCAAAAATATGAAAAATCTAATGGAAAAAGGTTTATGTGCTCTTATGTTCACAGTAACATATCTAAAAATGTCAAGTCACAGAACCATTGACAGAGGACTGGGCAGCGAGATGGTGGTATATAAATTCAATGGAATATTACTCAGTTATTAAAAAGATGAAACAGTGCCATTTGTGATAAAAGTGATGAACCTTGAAGTGATTATGCTGTGTGAAATAAATAAGAAAGTGAAGGACAGTTATCAGATTGCATCACTTATTTGTGGATTTCAATAACCAGAAAATATGTTGGTTAAATACAGCAAAAACAAATCTTAGATTTTTTTTTTTTTTTGATGCTATGTCTTGCTATATTGCCTGGGGAACCACAGGGTCATGTTGCCCAGGTTACCACAGACTCAAACGATCCCCAGCCTCCCAGGTAGCTGGATTACAGGCATGTGCTACCACGCCCAGGTATTTTTGGGGACTAGGTCTCACTATGTCGCCTGGGGCAGGTCTTGAACTCGCGGACTCAATCGATTCCCAGTCTCAGCCTCCCATCCTAGACTGGGATTAAAGTCATGTGCCACCGTGCCCAGCCTATAAACCTTAGATTAAATGAAAATATTTACTGTTTACTAGAGGGTATGGGGGGAGGGAAGAGAGGATAGGGAAGAAGTAGAAGGCATCA
This sequence comes from Uropsilus gracilis, assembly GCA_004024945.1. Lineage (NCBI taxonomy): Eukaryota > Metazoa > Chordata > Mammalia > Eulipotyphla > Talpidae > Uropsilus > Uropsilus gracilis. The sequence continues at coordinate 328,908 of PVHY01000017.1, read as the reverse complement.
ACATGGGAGTTTGGAAGAGGGTAAAACGAACATGTACACTTACAGATGAGTTAAAATTTAATCCTAAATGATGATGCTGACAATGATAAAATAATATTAATCTTTACTTTAAAAGTGAAAGCATAATCTGGTTCATAGATACAGGCAGAATTTTTCTCAAACTACTTGACCCCAGCCTTTCCAAAACTAGCTCCGAACTCTCTTCTTTCAACTACATTGACATCTTTACTTTCTCTCCCATCTCCTGCTTGCATCTTTCCCTTCCTTTGGTTACCTTTTATCCTTACTCAACTTTTATTCTTGGCACCCTCTGGCCATTTTCTCCTTCTTTACCCCCAAAGTTTACACACAAATATTCTGTTTGGGTCTGGCTCCTGAGAATTCCTATTCACGTATTCTGTTTTCAAGGAAAATCCCACATGGATTTAAATTTAAAAAAAAAAAAAGCATCAGGAAAATAAAGTTGTTGATTTCCCACCCAGTGTCATCCTTTAAACCATACTTCATCAAGCGTTATTACAGGGGCAAAGCCACAAGAACATCCCACTGACCCTGACAGATAGCAAAGTTCTTAAATACATTTAGTCACAGGACCTCAGAGCCAAATACCTGTCAGCCAAACACCTTATACTCTTACTGAGAACATAGGAGGATCTTAAAGGAATTTAAAGAGATAGATTAAAAAAAGAAAGAAAGAAACTCCCATTTCTTGATAAGGTAAGTCATTTTCATTGAAAAGTATTACTATTTTCAAAGGTACTCAAGTAATACCAATTCTAGCTCCCTGATTTCTTTGCTGCCTTGTACTGCATCAAAAAAACAGCAATCATTTTCTATGAAGCAGAGACTGTAATCCAGAATAGTGATCATTAAAGAAAAGTAAAAGTACTTCTGCTCTTAACAATCTATCACATCAGAACCTGCTTTATCAGGAGCTAATGGAAGCTCCTGACACCCACAGAAAGTTAATAGTGCCTCTGAGAGGAGGCAGCAGGAATAGGACAGACTAAATGACTATAAAGCTCACACTAAGTCAGTAATCGAGTAGAAGCCAGAGACTCCACCATCAACAGTTTCTATTCTAAATTCCTGGTACCATGGAATTTTTTTGTTAGATGTGAATAAAGTGATTGTTTTCTTAATCTCACTCTTCAGGGCTCAGTAGAAAGTCTGTACCTTCCCTTGCCTGTTCTTTACAGAAGTTCCCCATATTGAAAAAATTTCCAATTTAAAAATATTCTCATCCAATGGTTCTAAAAATCAGATTTACAAATGTGTTTATTAATATGGTACCATTCCTTTCCTTTGTTCTTTATCTAAAACATAATCTCAAAGACAAACAAAATTTTAGCATGTGCGAAGTCTTGTCCTTGACAGTGACCTGCCTTGCTAGACACTATAGTCCTGCCTCGCTGCTTGTACTTACTACAGATGCCTGAAAGCAGTCTCAGTTATTTTAGATTATAATCTCTTGGATATAGAGACAGTATTTACCTTGCCCAAAAGACTTTCTTGGCAAAACATCATGCCAAACTATAATGACTCCATTTGTCAATGCCATAACTTTACATTGTTAGCGCCTCATCTGAATATTGCCAGGTTGTCACTTTAACTCTTGATTCTCTGCTACTATTTGTTTTAGTTTGAGCTTGGGATCTATAATTTCTTTGCGGATTCAGGCCTGTGAGAATACTTTGAGAGCAGGGCACGTGCCCCCATTTCTCAATGGTATTCACACTCACTAGATGAACTTTATAGCAAGTTCTGTATAATTACAAGATGATTTTGTACTTTAAATTGAGATAAAATGGCTAGTGAACAATCACCTTCAATATAGAAGTGCTATTTTGGCATTTTTCCTGACTTAATTGGAACACCACTCATTTTTGCTCCCTTTCTGCTGATGTTGTACTGTGATTCACTGTTGGTGAAATAATTCCAGCTAGTTCAGTAGGTGTGTGTGTACACTTTCAAGCAATCCACAGCATAGGCATCAGTTGATTTCAATTATTTTCTAGTAAGAAACAAATGATCTGACTATTGCTACAACTCTGGGTCCCTTGACCATAGTTCATGGAAATGAGAACAGCAAATTATCTGAGTTGTCTTGGAAATACTACTTCATCTTCTAACTTAGGAAGCAAAGATGTCACAAAACACAAAACTGTACTTTCTATAATGCCTCTGTAAGCAGATGTCTTAAATCTGGATCAAAAGATAAAAATGAGTTCAAAGTCATTGCCTATACTGATTTCTAGTTTTGTCTTCATTTATAATTAACCAGGAAGTGCTTCATGTTGCCAACTGCTAAACCATGCAAAAAGACAACTGTAGATAAGAACATGGTGATTGTCTTTTTGTATAATCCACTGAAAGTACATTTATTTGTACCACACTCATTTCAAAGATTATAATCAGGACAATAGTCACAGAAAACTAATGCTATAAGCCAATAAATTTCTTGCACGATTCCTATTTTTTTTAACATAAAAACAAATGAATAAAAAACTGTATGAGATTTTTAAAACGTTGAGGGTTCCTTAAAGACACATAAATGAATGTACACAAGCACGCTCATGTTACACATACACCTACCTTAAACCAGGATTGCATTTGGTCCGAATTTGCCATGATTGTAAGAAATAAATTGTATTCCACTACTGGCTTGTGTGGTCCTTATTTGTGATTACAGCAGCAAGTTGAAAATTTCTGCACTATGCATAAAAGCAATAGAGTCTATATGTGATTATTTTCAGAGTTATTGCTAGCTAACCAGGAGGGTACAGATATAAGACATTTTCTCTTGATAAATAGTTACACTCAAAGAATACTTTCTGTTTGTTTTAAGATGCAGGTGAAATCAGACAGACAGAAACATCATTAAGTTCTACTAATGAATCATCCTCCTATTTGCACTGGGAATAAGTATTTGAACTCAGCACTATGTCTATGTTTGAAGAAATACAATTATTGGTTAACAAATGTGTTACATTTAGGTGGTATGGCTGGATGAATACTAACTACAAGCAAGCATTGGGTCTGTTATGCTAGAAAAATGTAGTATATCACAGGCAGCTTCCCTGTTCTACCTAAGCAAATACACATTTATATTGTTAGGTTAAATACATTTATCAAGTCAGTGTTATTGTTTTAAAATTAATACCACTCTTTTTCACTGAAAACACCTTTACTGTAAAAATATGGAAAGTAAACAACAATCAGAAACGATCCCACTGTTCAATGATACCCACTGTTATTATTTTTGGTACTTATATGAGCTATCTTTTATTATTGCTATCAAACAATTTATATGTAGACCTGTGCCCATATTTAGAGCAGGTTAAGGTATATTATGTGGAGAAGTAGTAGCCTTTAAGAACAGCCATATGATTATTTAATTCCCTTCCCATTTATGCATTACTGACAAGAACTGCTATTATTGTGTGTCCATGGGCTTATATTCCTGGGTGTTTCAGTGTTTCAGTGACTGAGCCGAAGCATCATAGTGCTAATAATGCCCAAACTGAAGATGACATCAAGACAAAATAGACAGATAAGGTAATTTGGTTTCAATTGACTCACAACCACCTTCCAATGTTTTCTGCTTTGTTGCTGTCTTTCTTGATTTAAACTACTTCTGATGTCTCAACACTTTTGAAAATAATATGTTAACCTAGTAGTAAAAAGTGCAATGTTTTCTTTTTGATTTCACCATGTCTAAATAGGGAGCTCTTGTTTCTCAATTTTACTTATCACCTAATTATCTGAGAGTTTAAAGGCAGAGATATTTTAATTGTCCTTTTATAAGCCTAATACTTGACAAATAATAAGTGTTCAGAAAGCACTTCTCTTACTTGTATGCCAATGCTGTACATTCGGTAAAATATTAATATCACTATTGTCCCCTTTTTTTGTAAGATGCTCTCATGTTACTTATATTTATCCCATGAGTCAATAGTCTTTGCTAAATTCAACAAACAAATGATATTATGGGTTTACTTTGGGAATCCTTGCCACAATTTCTAAACTATATACAGAGAGTATGGATACACACACACACACACACACACACATAGATATATTTCTGTGCACATGTAAATCTGGACACACAGGGCACACACGTATATATACACATAATAAACTAGCTTCCTTGCTCTATCATTTGGATTTTCTGAAGAACACAGATATATGTTCTAATTCAAACCCTTTCACTTTACTTGATTAGTTACGTTGAAGAGTGGAAGTACTGAAACCAAGTGAAACTTTATTTACAAATACATTTTTTGATGGAGAAATGTTAGAAATTTTCCAGTTTTCAAGCATTTCTTTTCTCATTGTTTTTCACTTGTTCTGTGAAAGGGTCACCTGGAGGCTAAAATTGCAAGGCAGGCAGCATGCATGCATCTTCCTAACAGATCCAATGCAGGTCCTGTGTATTCAATAATTGATTAATTAGAAAGACCAGGCTGCTGCTTCAGCTTCTTCAAAAACAGTAAAGTAAGCCCAAATAAGAACTCTGTTTCACTCATCTAGAGGTAATTCCCTTATGGCTAGCTCAAGAAAGCCAGTCCAGCGTTCCAAGATGGCTAAAAAAGGCACTTATATTAAGATGGCAGAATCAGACATGTACAGTAAGAAGAAGGGAAGAGAAGAGGCAGACTGCAATGTGTTGTCCATGTACTCTCAGGATGCCAGAGGGAGACATTAGACAGCTAAAGGGGGTTGCGATTACCCTGTCCAAACATTAGTTTCTGGTAGGCTGAATTGTGAATTAGCGCAAAACAGATCTGTGGGATGGAGAGACAAAGATCTTTAGTGAGAGTCTCTAGGTGTTATTATATATCTATCCGCTGTTTTGAAAGAACTCAGTCCTAGAAATTTACCAGTCACCAGAACAAGTATCGTGGTTTGCTGTGTCTCTATCAATGGAAATTTCAGAAGCTAAACATCTGGCTTATTTGGAGATTTCACTTAGTCTCCCTTCTAATTGGAAAAAAAAAAAGTTGATTAGCAATAACGCTTCAAAATGATGGCAAGAAGGGAGAAATGCCTTCAATCTTGAAACAGAACTGAGAAACTTTCTATTAATAAGGGAAGAGGTCAGGTCGGTATAAACCGACCACCAAGTGAGAGTCACAGCACTAGCATAGTTAGTACTCACAGAGGTCTTTTCATCCTGATATAATTAACCCAGAGTTCTTTATAAACGCTTAACATGATGTTGGGCTATGGACCCAAGAACTGACTGTGATGAGACACTTTCCATTGTGGCCTACAATCAACTTTAATTTAAATATTCTAGAGGGATGGAGAGAGACAGAAGATGCAGAATCAGCATAAATAAACACAGCTATAGAGCAAAGACAAAATTTGTTATCTCCTGCTTATGGATTACTGACATCAATGGTGCTAATGAGAAATAAAAGTTTGCTTTAAGTGCTTAAGGGATGGTCACAGACATGTCTGCAACAGTCCCAAGAAAAGGTTACTCTCCCTCTCTGTGTTAACCCCTTGTATCTCAGTCCTTTCTTCCCATGAAAGGACTAGGTGGTCAAAAACATCCTGACTTTATACAAGTCACAGTTACAACCCACTGGAGTCTGGCTTTTTGATTACTTGTTAGCCACTAAAAAAGTCCAATCATACAGCACAATTTCTAATTTTGGGGAGGGAGTGAACAACTCAATTAGTGAGAAACATAGCCAGTGACCCAAAACTTTGGAGTGTCTCTGCTGTGCTCCACATGTTTCCTATAGCTGTTATAAGGGAAGTGATGGGATGCACTTGAGATTGACAGATATGAAGGCCTCAAGATAAAGAATATGAGCCTGTTCTTGAAATTATTTCACTTTTTTTAAGACAGCTTAATTAAAGTGATAAAACAAGCTCTAAGATTTTATTATATTCTCTGTGTTTCTTCCTGATCTATTAGCATTCTAAAACATGTTTACACATGGAGAAGATAGCAAATGATTTTGAAATCATGTAGGAATCAGTGTGCTTTGTAAATCTCAATTGTAGAAGTTCGAAAACAGAGATGGGCTAATCAGAAGATAAGGACAGAATTAGAGTGGGGATTTTAAATGGGAGGGGGGGTGTTTGGGAGGGAAGGTTTCCCATCAGCCATCATGTCCCCTAGGACATCTGGTAATGTCTGGAGATATTTTCAGTTGTGACAACTGAAAGTAGGCACTAGTGGCATCTCATAGATAGAAGCCAGGGATGCTTGCAAACGTTCTATGTGCACAGAAAGCTCCCTCATAACAGAGACCTACCTGGTCTAAAATGTCAGTCACTCTGGGGCTGAGAAACAGTGACTTAGACAATTCTTTTTCTTACAGATAAGAACCAGAAACAATGGTTTTCCTCTCCTCAAGAATTATGCTTCCCAGAAACTGACTAAGCCTCAGATATTTAACTACCCAGAAGGCATTAATACTATTCAACAAAAGAATAGTATTCTGCCTTATGTGGCAGATCTGGAGTGGGATGGGCAGAGGAAAACAATTCCTTGTACTGAACAAGAAGGTACTTTTTAATTATGCAAAAATGTATCTTCTCTGATTCTAGTGCCTCATTAAAATGTCTTATAGTTGTTTAATGCCTCATTAAAATTAAAGCTGTACCTTACCAAAAAAAAAAAAAAAAAAAAACACTTTCCAGTAATATTTGAAGTTTGTACTAAAATTTAGCATGTGCTTTGGGCCAGGAACTCAGCTAAGGGAGCAACCTGTTCTGACATCTCCTTTCCCAATTGATTAGAAAAGTAGACTGAGTTGACTTGGATTCAATAGGGTTAGAGAAATAATACTAGTGTTGTCTAGGGGAAGCCTTGGGTAAGAAAGAAGACAGAAAAATTTCGGGAAAATACATCTGCTTGTATTGTACCTATTCCTTTTTGCGTTAAGAGACCTGCAAAACCTCAAACGTAGGCTATAAAATATGCTATTAGTAAAATATGGATGAAGGGAAGAGATAGTGAAAAAAATTTTGTGATCTCAGGACCTAGGTTTTAAACATTGCTTTAATTAATTCCCATAGAAAACATGCTTAATTTAACAGCCAGGAAAGTTGAGAGAGACCAGCACTCCTATTTACTTGTATCACATTAATATGAGGATATTGTAAGAGGGTTCACCAGCTCTATAGATATGGGAAAATAAGATCAACCCCAAGAGAAACATCAGGATCTCGCCCAGAGGAGAAGTTATTCCTGAGATCAATGAGTCAGGGGGACGTTAAGTCTTAGACTAAAAATGTAAGCCACTAGCAGCACTTCAGAGATATATTCCCCAGATTCTAGCCCCTACCCATGTCCTGGGGGGAGGGGGTTTGAAAGAATTTTCAGTGCATTAATGGGGGAGATAGGGGCACCACATCATTCAGACAAGGACTTGTAGAAATAAGATCCCTATAAACTGTACCAACTCTTTATATTTACAATATAAATTTCCTAGTACTTGCAATTGGGATCTGTGACCTTGGTGTTTCAGAGGAAAGACAATACCTTTAAGGTTTATCTAAGAGGTACTACATCCCTATCTCCTCAAAGAACCTTGAAAAAGCAGTAATTTTACAGAGGCTCTATGAAGGGAGCCCAAGAATTAAAGTTCCAGCTTCCCCTGTCCTTTTTCTCTTTCCATGAAATGATACAGATTTGGCTATACTGATTGCTTTAAAATTTATGAGAATTTTTAGAATATGATTCAATCTCTAATGAAGGCTGGAATTACTTTATAAAGAATAGTATATGTGTTCTCACTAAGAGAAAGATAATTATGCCCCTGCAGGCCCCTGACTTAAACAGCAAATATCTGCTCAGGCTCACCATATCAATAACCTTGAGCTTAACTTTTATAGGCTCACTTTATTTTTGTATTGACTATAAGATATGTCATAGAACATGATCTTATTGGTCAAAAAGAGAGGTAGATGATATATTCTTGACAACTATAAAATATTACTTAATAGTAGGATTTGCCTTCAAATCAAATGAGATGAATATTCGGAATATATGTTCACATATACCACACACACATACATACATACACTCACACACAGTTTGAGACACTGCAAAGGATGGGGGATATCTGTCTCTTTGAGAAATCTCCTAGGCTCTCACCTATATTTTTGAATGTCTATACTAAACAATTTACAGTTACAGATTTTGGGTCCAACTATAATCCAATCATATTTTTAAAAAAATCATCTTACAAGTGGAAAAAAAAGATAGGAGAAATGACATGGTCTCAAAGATTAAAGGTACTTGAATTACATAAAACTAATAAAGTAATATAAGCGAGAGAATGAAAGTGAAACACATAGAAATAGGGGAGACACATTTGGGCTAAGTTTAAAAAGCTAAAGAAAACCTACGAAAACAAAAACTAAAATGAAAAAGCTTCTCCAATTTTTTTCCAGAAAGTATTTCTCTACTTCAAATAGAACAACTTATAGAATAGAATAGTTTAAAAATTCTGATCGATTAAATAGGAATTGATAAACAGATGGAAATGAAAGGGACATGGATGTAACTATGACAGGTGTGAAAACATCTGTCCATTTCCAGGGACTTTAGATTTTGGAAGAAAGAATTGGAATGAGAGCAGAATTTTTGACCTTTGACCTCAGTCTCCTGGGTTATCTCTCTTAAGGTAGGTCTCTGGTAAGGGAAGATGCCTAAAATTCTGGACACCAGAACTTCCAGTTCTTGTGAAAGTCACTCATGCCAGCCTGATATCATCCTTCAAGTTCATGTAGTATCACAGCAAGAAGGTCTAACTCATGCTTAGCTTATTTACATTCTTTTGGCTACATGCACTCTGGAAGGGCTGTTATTCATTCACACCACAAGGTCATAATTTTATCTAGATATAAAAGTTAAAGATCAAAGATAAAAGATAAGGAAGTGGGTGAACTTTTGACGTTGTGTCACTGAGGAACTTTAAAAGTAGGGATTCACTCACCACCATCTCAGAATTCTATTTCCCTCTCTCTTATTCTGAATTCACTTATGTTTGAAAAGTTTTATTTGCCCTTATCCTGGAGGTTTGTTTGGAAAGAGTGTACTTATGATATTTGTAACACCTTAAAGTTATCTCAGCTACAAAAGACATAGCAAATATTAGAAAAATAAAATGTAAAAAAGTGGCCTTTAAAATGACTCATGGCCTTTACCATCTTAGCTTTAATAAGCTACAGAATTAATTAAGAGAGTTCACTTAATTCTTTTTACTTGCTCTTGATACTATGACTGAAGTTAGTCTCAGGATAGATTATGTGCAACTCTCCATTGAATTCCTATTCAGGACAGTTTTTCTAAATCATTCTTCACATGCATTTACTACACCAATTCAAGCTGATTTTTTCCTTTCTAATCTCAAGACTGGAGATCATTTTCTCCGAAACATACAGAACCATGGCAAGGGATGCAAGTGCCCTCTGATCCTGAATCAGAAACAAAATAAAGGGAGGGCTATGGACCACAATGTTGTATGTTAATTGGCTGCTACATGGGTACTAAAGAGCAGGGGTAAAAAAATATTAAAAATGAAGAAACTCTAATAGTTCAAAAGCAGCTCTTTAGTACCATCAGAGGGCAAGCATCTCTTAAAAACATCCTCATTACCATGCAAGAATGAAGAAAACTCTTCGAGGAAACAGAGCACACCGTTTTCTTCCCTTTGATTTAAATCTGTGAAAAATTCCAATTAGCATCAAGAGACACCCATGCTAACAGAGCAGGCTGAATTGTTCTGTTAAGAAATTATGACCACATATTTATTTCTTCACCAGGTTTTAACATACAGATCCTGTCCAATCCTAGATTATCTCAAGCCAATTAGAGACCTATGATGATATGAACACTAATCCCATCTCTCACATCCATCCATAAAATGGGCTCATTATCACAAGCTCACTCTCAATTTCTTAGATGTATTATAAAAATAAAAGGTTGCACCACAAGCTCTTTAGGGATTTTAGGTGGAAGATGAAGTAGAACTACATAAGAACAAATTTATTTTATGTACATGTGATGCTTGGCTTCTATGTAGCATCTACATAATATTTTTGATTGGTGTGACAATTGAAGCTGTTGAACTGGAGCATGTTGTGACCCAATCATGAAAAAAAAAAGCATAATTATACAAAAAAGTAAGGCAGAAATAGTAAACACTCCTTTGGATTATAAATCTGCTTGACATATAAACAATATGGACTGCTAATTAAGAACCACTTTAGAAAAATAGTGATTTTTATCTCTACTTGGAAAACTAATAGCAATTGATTGTACTATGTACTTGGGGATGATCATATCACAATTGAACTTGCTATTTTTTCAAACATTTCTTCTTCGTTGGTTCAATTAGGGTTTTATTAAGTGTTTCTCCATGGAAAGTCAGAAAGACTGTAGGGACACACCACAGGAAGTCTGCGTATAGGTTTTTACCTAAATCGGTGGTTACAAAGAGGACAATTTTGTCCACCACTCAGGGGAATTATTTATCATTGTCTGGTGACATTTCTGATTGGTATAATCAGAAGGTGGTGTAGGAGTAGAGATGGAGTAGGGGTTCTAATGGCACCAAATCAGTGAAGCCCAAACATGCTACTAAACATTCTATGTTACACAGGCTAACCTTCATGACATATATTACTCAGCCCCAATGGCCAATGATATTGATGTTCAGAACACCTGACAAACAAAAGAATGCAACTTTTGCATAATCTTAGGATATTCACCATCTTCTTTTTGACAGATGTTCAGTTTCTGAACATGGCACAAAACACATTGCTAGGCTATTTATTTTCTTTCAATATGAAATTGATTTAACCAAATGTGTGTAGAACAAATCAATAGCTCCTTCATTATTCTAGTGCAATATAGAATCAGATAGTAGGTAATCAGAACTCCATATGATTAGGACTGCATTTTTGCTAAGTCTGTGGCTTTCTTTCTGTAATTGCTTTTTTTTCCAAGATTTTTATTTCCTAAGTATAGTTTTTCTTCACAATGTCCACCATAATTTTACTTCTTTTATTTCAGTGAGGGGTGGAATGTATGTGTCCTTTTCTGTTTATCTCAGTGAGTCTGGATGACAGAAGGCTGAAGACATAATCTTCTATTGTCTTGATAGGGAGGAGAACACTGCAAACATAACTCTTTTCCTTTCTCCTTCCATATGATTTTTGATTTTCCATTTCTACATACATAATAATCATATTGTCTCTGTATCTTTTATTGTTAGCCAGCTCAAAACCTTTTCTGAAGGTAGGCAGGACATAAATTACAAATAAATAAATGCCACACAGAAGAACCCTTTACTACATGCATCATGTGCTATTTATAGCAGATTTCACAAAGCCTTCATCAATGAACTGCCACCAGTCAGTGTTGTTAAAATGATTTCTTACAACCAAGGAGCATTATCATGTTTTCCAAGCAGGCAAGGCAATGAGTTATTATAACTTCTGTTCAACTTCTTATTAAGAGCTGAACTGCCTCAGAGGCAGAGCTGGTTTCCTGGGTAGGTGAATAGACCTTGGACTGAGTGACAGGAAAAGTAGAAGACAAACACTTAATGGGTTAAGAGAAAATGTGCATCCTTTTCAAAGTCAAAAGATTTTGTTCTCTGTGAAAATGCTGGGTGAAAGCAATGGAGGTATCTCTGTGTAGAGGTATTTCTGCAACACAAAGGCAACGCCTGGATAAAATAATTACATGAGTCACCGGAGACTGAGGAAGGGAAGGGTCAGGAGAAAGAAGAGAAAGGAGCTATCTTCTCTCACAACAGGATGTAGATCATGATGTCAAAGGATACTAAAGAGAAAAGCAAAAACGAAGCGATCTAATGAAGCCTTTGTCTTTTGGCATCCTGCACCTCAATTTCTAATGATAGTATATGGATTCTCTAGACACTAGGAGGGTGTCTGAGAATTTAACTTGATTCTTACACTCTCTGTCTGGAGATGGCATCAGATGAAGGGCTCAATCTTGTAAAACTGCCCTCTACTTCAGATGCAGTTTTTTACCTGTGCATCTGATTAACCCAACACAGACTGGGGGTTCTTATGACAGTCTCTTCAGACATCAGGTTCCTCTTGCAAGGATTGACTATTAACTGTGGTTCTGACCTATTTGCTATAAAACAGGTTCTCAGAAGCCCCACCTGAGGTTTGATTAATTTGGTCAAATAGCACATACAACTCAAGAAACCATTTACTAACTAGATCAGGTATATTACAAAGGATACAAAAAGATAGATCTGCATCTACAGACAAGATAGAAGAGATGTACAGGTCAATGCATGGGGTAAAGGCATAGCTCTCATGCCTTCTCCATCATGCATCCTTCCAAAATACTTAAAATATCAACAGTCTGAAAACTCTTAAAATTTCCTCTTTAGAGTTTTTTGGAAATATCATTACAAGGCATGATTGAGCAACTTTTTGGCAACTGTCAACTGAAGTCAACATTTAGCCCTCAGACTGTCCCTAGAGATCTGTAGGCGGGACTGGGATTTCCAGTTCTATAATCTCTGGTTATTCTTGCAATTAACCCCTGTCCTTAGGTGCTTCCCCAAAGTTATATCACTAGTATGATTAAATGGTACCTATATCACTCTCAAAATTTAGTAAAGTCCAAGAGTTTGGATTCAGGTATGTGAATAAAATTCAAATATGTATGAGAAATATATTTTGGTCATCTGAATGAAACTTTTTTAAAAAAGAAATTATGCCACACTCTTCTAAGACTTCTCTATCTGATTTGTATACTTTTTAGAAATATCCAGTGGGAAAAATCTCAAGTTCGTTCCCTATTTACCTTATAATTATACAAAAAGCACTTAAAAAATCATAGTCATAGGTAATATCACATCATTTTTCCCTCTGCACCAGTATTTGAAACCAGTGAAAACTAATTGTTCCAGTATCCCTGAAAATCAGTATACTTCTATATATTCTGAATTCTATCAAGTAAATCCATCTAGATCACCAGATACCCAGGAAACGAATTTCCATAACTAAGAAGAACTCTGTAGTCAGACTCACATAATTTTGTGGTAAAAATCTTTCTCATTCGAACTCCCATTAGCAAGGCTGCCCGTTAGCCAGGCAGAGTTTTGCCTTGGTGTTTTTAGTCTGTAACTTTACTCCTCCTCTGAGTGTTGCCTTGTTCACTTTATAGGTCAACACAGAGGTAAAAATGTACTAGTTTCCAGGTTCCTGGAGGAAATGAGCACCATATTCACGTTCCTTGACGACAGAGAAATTCTGTGAGATTCTGGAAAAAATGTCTAAGAGCACAACACAAAATAGCTAAATTTAAACTGCTTTCTAAAGAATTCTGACTTGAGAATCTGGCAGTGACCAAGAGATAAGCCTATTATTTAGACCGAAATTCAGAAATTTAATGATCACACATATCAAAGTGTGCTAGAGTTAAAATCAAGGTTTATTATTATTATTATTATTATTTCAAGGGCTATTATTATTAGTACTACTTTTCACTACTGCAAGGCTTGTGCTCTTTGTAAATTCTAATGGATGACTACTTTGAGAACATAAGTAGGCTCTACCTACTTGCCAACATTTTCCCTTCCCCATGAGCTTTCTTAGATATTTTTGATATGTGAATGATTTTCTGCCTCATGTCTGACCCAGTTTGTGTGACATCAAATGGCTGCCTGTATGGCAGAGTGGAATCTCCATGTAAAGGGGGGAAGTTTTATGTATCTTGTTCCACCTAATAAATGGGTTGAAGGGTGAAGCTGAGCAGAGAGGAAAAACTACAGAGGATTTTGGAGGAGACATGCGGAACAGAGAGACATGAAAAAAAAAAGTGTATGCTTGCTTCTCAGCTTGGGAATTAGTGGAAATGAAGTTGAAATGCATAGTGTCCCTTAACAGAGTTATGTAGATGAGAGACATGGGGAGGCTGCAATGGCATCCTTTATCTTGATGCTTACTTAATATTGCTCCTTTCATTCCAGACTAGCCTGGTTCCTTTTGCCCTTTTCCAGTGGTTCCCTGCAGAAGAAGCCTTAGACTTGTGAGCTTCTGGCCCTTAGCACGGTCAACCCTGCTTGGCTACATATTTATCAATGACGGAGTGGCAACTTTGGGTATTTGATTGGGAAATTATGCACTTTCCTTGCTTTCCTCTCTCTGTGCAATAACACTATTTATTTCTTACACATTAAGAAAGTGCTTTGTCTTTATATATAAGATGGCAGAATCTATTTAGAGTGTACAAGTTTAGGGGTCCCAGAATACTCCTCAATATCTGCTAACATCTAGACCCACTACTCTGGGCCTGCATGAATCCTTACATTTATTTTGGACTTAAGTCAATGAAGCTCCAGTCATTCTAACTAGATTTTTTTAATGATTGTATCTGGGATCCAAATAGGAAAGTAATTTTCACCTCAGAGAACAATATTTGGCTAAAAGAAATTGTTCAACACGACTGGACAGTGCATAGGCCCTTAAAATAATTAGCTGTAGTTTAGAAAAGGTCTATATAAGTCAGAAAAAGATGGGACTCAAGGGTCCACTTACAAAGGAGTATTTAAGTTTTGAAGCTGGCAGCAAGTTAACAAGCATGTAAAGATAGACTATTGATTTATCTAAACATTGTGCAGTTGTAATTGCAACTTTTTATACACTGAGGCATATTGAAGGAGCGCAAAGACTGTCAAAGAACACCAACATATTGCAGGTAGCAAGACTGCAGGCTCTGTTATCAATGGAGGGAGGCAGAGAGCCTGAGAGGAGAGGCTAAGCGCATCAACTTGGTGGCAACTGCCCGGTACCTAGACTATTGTAACTGCAAGCTGGAACCTGGGAACTGAATTCTCTTCCCTAGGGTGTGACCATTTAAACAAGTGTCTGATCGAAAGTGGCCCACTGGTAGGCAGTTTGTAGAGACACATGCTGGTATTAAGGAAAGAGGTATTAGTCACGAGGTGAGAAATAGAAACAGCTATTGGTGCAGGCTAGTACACACACAACCTGGTGATAGAAAAGTGAATCAGCCTAGACATTTTCTTGACTGAGACCTTTTAGTCTGTGAAGTAGAAGGAGCTAGGAAGAGCAGATTGGTCTGCCAGTCTGGGTGCACCAGGACAAAGATAGGGTGTGTTCTGTTTTCACAGGGAACTTGCTTACAGTGGATGAGACAGCACAGGCTGAGGCAGTAGTGGTTTCAAGGAAATTCTTCCTGGAAGAATCAGTTTCCCCTCTCACTTCTGAATACAGACAGCAGTGGCAGCAAGTGGAAGAGAGTCTGCAGGTAGAAGTTCTCTTATTTGGCTAAGAGGTAAATGGTCCTGAAGGAGCTTTGATGGGCTTAAGGTAACTCACTCCATATCTCCTGCCTCAACCTATATAACACTGTGGCCACAAAGAAAAGATTTCTATGTAACCCCATAAAACAGGCAAAATAGAAGTAACTAATCTTTCATTTCTAGGTTATGCAGGAAATCAGTGACATGTTAGAGATTTGTTATCCAAATGATACAGATTTCCTCATTCGCATCTCAAGGAAGCATGCATAGAAAGGAATTTAAATTTTGTTACAAATGAAAGAAAATTTTTCTGCCTCAAAGGAATGTAGGTCCAATGATGATGGGGCTGGGGGTGGGGTGGTGTATGCTTATGTACGCAGATATCACAGTAAACAGTTTGTTCCAGCTGGTTCTCAGTGTTAAATATGAGGAGGCTGACTGTTCTGTGAAAATGTAAAAGTCTTTTGTCCTTGAATCTGGGAAGAAAAAGAAAGGCTTTTATGATGTACCTTATGGGCAGTGGATAATGCAGAGTGAAGGCCCATATGGACCTTTGTTACTAACTCACCTTATTAGGGTACTGAATAAGTAACACATAGAAATTACCTTTCTGGCTAATGTAAAAATCATACTAAATAAGACAATAAGTCAAAATCATGTTAAAACACATGCTGAAGAAAGGGCAAGAGTCACAGTAAGAGGAGTCCAAAATTCTGTAACAACAGTAAACAATCTTTACACATAATCATGTAAGGTCTGTACTGAGGACAGCCATGATCAATATCCTCCTATTAGAGGTGGAGGAGTGCTTTCAGGATGGAAGATGTACTGCACTGAAGAGCTTTTGGCAGAATCAGGATACGTTCTTTCTTCACAGAATCTGTTCTGAGGACTTGCTGTAGAAGTGAACATCTTAGGCACTTTTCTGCTTCAATAAACTCTAATTCCCCTCATCTGTACATGTGCTGTAGCGACAAAGACAAATGAGGCCTGACACCCTGTGACTGAGGGAACTGGGTCAATGACTTTCTAACAAAGGACAGTCAAGCATCCTGTAGGCATGGCTGAAAGAGCCTTTGGTGAGGAGTTTGAGGAGCAGAGTCACCTTGTAGCCCTCACACCACCCAGCTGTGTGACTTTGCCTAAATTACTAGACCTCTCTGGAGCTCAGTTCAGCTTATAGAAAATTAGGCAGTCCGGTCACACAATCTCTGAGAATCTTTCTAGCTCCAACATTCTGCCTCTCCGTTAAGTGGAGGCTGCACCACCACCCAGAGAAACTGCTCTGTCCATGGATGGTGGGGACTGTACAGACATCAGCAGGCTGTCTTGAATCCTTGAGGCACGAAATGATGCCCTTGGGAGAAGCCTGGCTTAAACTAGGGATGGAGTTTGCAATATTCTTGCAGAATTTTTTCTCCTTCATAAACTATTCTGGCTCTGAATAGCTTGGTAGCACTTTAATCAGTTCAGTGAACTACATAGGGAAGAGTTAACTAATTAATTCTCCCCTCCCCCCAAGAATCACTAGATGAGAGGGAAAAATTGGATCAGGTGGCACCATTCTAAACTACTAGGGGAAAAATGGGAAATTATCAAAGCAAAGAATGTGTGAAAGAGGTTCTAGAGAGCCAGATTACTTAGCAAACACACTATAGTGCCTATAATAACAAGTTTGTTTTTCATCCTTTCATAAACTTCCTTTTGAACTTTTAAAACCTATCACATTTTAAAGTGTTATGCCTGGCTAGAAAATACGGAAACACAGAGGGACGTAGTTGTGGGGTCATGTGTCCCAATAAAGATCCAGTGGATGAGTGAATAGTAGACTATCCATGAAGTAAGCTTTGCTTTCTGTGATGAGGATCATTTCGAATGCAAATGAGTGCCTGTTAAGCCCTAATAATATACTGATCATCCAAGCAATTCCAAGCAGGAGAAAAAAAATCTGTTGCAGGATCAATGGATGCAAGGCTGCTTTTACATAGCCTACCTTGTTGAACATAATTTTTACCAACGAATACCACCCTCATAGCATGTCCTATGAGTACAAGAAGTCCAGTTTAAAAGTCCAGGGTTCATCTGTTGCCAGGGAAGCAATTTATTAAAAGTATTAAATTGGATTAATCAACTGGAAAATAAAAACCTATTCTATGTACAAATATTCATTACATGTTTGTTTTTCTATGATAAAATTAAAAGAGAGGTTGCAGGTTTAGAAAGAATTTAAAATCAATAGTTCAGTTTAAAAAGGGAAATAGAAAGGTCATGAAAACAAACCAAAAGAAAACTCATGATCATCCCAAAATTGTAACATAATTCTATATCTAGAAACACACAATTACCTCATGCAAAATGATTCAATGCTTTCAAGACTTAGAGGGGAATTGAGAATGATGATAGACAGTACATTGAAGCACCGAGATTACCCTGCACTACCCCTTCCATTTGCTTTTATGAAATGAAAGCATACGCTTTTCTAATTCTGGGATGATTGGACAATATGAAATGTAATAAAGTGCCCACATGCAAATAGATTTCTACACTTGATTCCAAACAACACAAAACATCGCTTCTATTATTTGGGAATGGGGTAGTGAAATGTGCTATTGAAACATTGTTGAGATTTGGGGAGAACCACAAAACTCCCCAGATAGTGGACGGTGGACAGAGTGCCAAACAGTATCAAGAATTTGGATATATTTTGAGATAGAGTCCATCATCTATATAAGTGAGATGGTTAGGATAAGTTTTGATCAGCATCATGATTCTAAGCACATTTGATAACTGCTAATTCCATGAGACACACAGGTTTTTTTCTACAGGGGCCTCTCCTGTTAAAAATCTCTAGTATATTATCAAGACTAAATCATACAGTATGAAACAGTAGTTAAGTTAGCTCTTTATAGTGTCTATATTAGCAAGAATGTTTTTATCCCTTCATAAATGTAACTTCTTTCTGAACTTACAAAACCTATCACATTCTAAAGTTACAATTACTTGTAATTTAATACCTAATCCATTTTTGAAAACATTAAGTTCAGATTATGTCTTAAAAGACAATTACTTGTATTGTATTGACAAGTTTCTAAGGGTTCATGCTAAGGAAAAGAAAAATCAAAGATATGTAGTAAAAATAGCCTGTGTCTCTCTGAATCTAAAATATGACCATTTTTCATTAACACTACTAATAGGTTTCATAGCTAACATCTCAATTAAAATTTTAAAGATGGAGGTGAGAAAGACAAAAAAATGAAGCTAAAATTGGGGCCATTTCAGTCATGTATAAAAAATAATGGTTCTTACAATTCAATTGTACAATTGTAAAGTTAGTTAAAATTAACTTTAAAGTCTATGAACTATGGTATATGTGTCACATACAACCCTCTCTTAAAAAATGACAATGAATATAAAATGAGGGTGGTTTTTTGGGAAAAAAAATACTATCAACTGATATATGGCATTAAGAATTTTCTGTAATGATGATTATTTGAAAATATTGGGTTATTTTCCATAAAAATAAAGGAGTTGGAACAGAAAAAAAAAAGGAGTTGATTTTTTCTAAGTAAAGATGGCCACCTTCTCTCAGCAAGAAGACTTATATAAAATAAATTATTCACCAGGGCAAAAGATTGCATAGTTGCTATGAAGGGAATGGTGACAAATTAATACAATAAAGATGCCCTGAGTATGTTAAGAATTTGCAGCCCTCCCTGCTCCTCTGTCATTGTTAGATGATGAATCAAATAAATTAGGGCAGAAATTACTAGATTAATTAAGCCCAGTGATTATGGCTGAACGTTATTGTTCAAAACTCATTACTCTACATTAAAGGTCATTTGGTTTTACTTTGGAGGGTATGTAGAAAAGAATTAGGGATGAGGAGGTCACCATGATGGAATGCAAGGAGAGTGTTTTTCACTGGTTTCTGTTTCACATTTTGAAACGCCCCAAGACATATTGCTCACATCTGTGCTTAATTTGGAAAGATGGATGAAACTGCTACCCCTCTCACAATTTCATAACTAAAGGGTGTTGCAGGGGTAGGTGGGGAAGGACACATAGTAAATTGTAAGTACCAAGTTAGCATATAGTAGGTCATGAGTTCATCAACATGCTCAGACCCAGTCTGTAGATTTTCACTATGTGAAAACATCTCCAGTGTCAACAGGCCATATGTATTGGAGAAATCACAGATAATTTCAAACCAGCGAGGTAGTTTCATACAGAGATGTGGGTCCTACACGTATATGTAGCTTTGCCTGGCAATATTATCTAGAAAATGTTTGAACTCAAAGAGAGAGATAATGAAGCATCTCTTTTGCTAGCTCACTCAGGGTGCCTGGATGATACATATTCCCAGCCTGAGTTCTAGGGGAAGGAGCAGAAAAACAGCCAGTGGAAAGTGGACCTCGCAAGCTCAGCTTTAATCATTTTCAAGCACTCCTATCTTTGAGATGGCTTTGAACTAAAATGAGCTGAAGGCTACGTGTGCCCTGCTACAAACTCAACACCTTACAGAATCTAATTAATCATGTTCATTCATTTCGAGCCTAGCAGCATGGTTTCCATGGTTTACCAAGCACCATAATCACCTACATGCGTATAGCTAATCAGAGAGTTCAATTCCAAGGAGAGGCTACATTTTAATCTTTTGGTTATACTTACAATTTGAAACTAAGTCCTACACAAAACACATATGGGTCTTTTTAAGGACTTCTAAGACATGATGATTATTATTTTAGTATTTGCAAATACCTGAGAGGACTGGAGGAAGTTTACACCTTGAGACTTTCTTAAGCAGGGAGATTTCCTTCTTTTCAGCATGTTTTTCATCTGAGAGGCCCAAGGGAGAGAAATCCCTGTGGTTTTGCGGACACAATGGGACATGCAGCCAGCTGCCCTGTTTCTGCCTCCAGTTCCCATCTGTATTAATGAGAACGCCTAACATACATCAAGGAATATAAGACCCCACGGGTTCTAAACCAAAGCTGAAAGACAGTTCTGCTAGCTGCCAAGGAACAATTTAATTAAACTCTTATTTATTGTTGCTCACTCCAGCTTCATGGGTTTCTGGGAGCAGCAGCACCATGTCTGCTTATTACAAAACCAGCCTTGCTTACTTTCAACAGGATTTTTAGATCAATAATCATTGAGACATATATTGTGCACTCTGACTTGAGAACTGAAACCAGTATGTCTTAAATGAAAAATGGAGCATACTTATTGTATTTGTAACTAATGTTCCTTAAAAGTAAAGCAAATATTGATATTCCAGGCACACATAAAAACCAAGATCTATAACTAAGTGTGTAAAATGCACACTGCATGCATTTAATAATCATACTCCATTTTCAATAACGGGAAACAAGGTACAATGACTGCTATAATTCACCAGCCTCTTTTTTTCTTCAGCAAGCAGCACATTGTTTTATTACAATATAGCAATCCTGCCACATTACATTTTACAGTATGTGTACAAGAACCATAAATACACTCGCCCATCTAAAATACACAGCAATGGCTCTCCCAGCTTTAGTGAGACTTGCAACTTTGCGTTTTATGTGAATTTCACATTTTGTTGATGTGTTTGCCATGAAATCAGCACTGCCCAGAAGAGAAATTATTTTACATTTCCATTAAAAGCTACAGTAGTAAATAAACCATCAGAGTTTATGTAGATATGCACTAGAACATCGAGGGGAGTCCATTAAAGTGCCAAACCCTGTGTTAAACATTTGATAAAAGAGTACCTATAAGGCACATTTCTAACATTTTTTTTCAAGTGATAGAGTTTTAAAGATATTTTATAATACTGTACCAACCTCTGCAGAACACTCAAAAATCAAGGGAAGTTTATGTCTGTCAGTAAAGCAGCTGTACAGCTCATCACTACGGAATGCCCTGTCAGGGCTGAAAATGAAACGGTGATATTGGAAAACAGCTAAAAGGCTAGCAGAGACTGCGGGAGTTCGTAGATGGTTGGGTTTGAGTGTGCACGTGCGCGCACACGCACACACATTCAAAATAAGCATGCGGTAAATTATAATTAGAGGTTGATAAATAATAATTAACATTCCGATAATTGAAAAGGCCCTATTTTAAAGACTAAATTAACAAGGAGGTTATGTAGTCAAATACATATATGGGATGTGATTCAAAACAGCTGGCTGACTGTGGCTGGGAAGAACCATAGCAATTAGTTAATTTAAAGAGATACTGTCAATGGCTTTTCAATGTTCCACTTAAGTTTTTATTTTTAAAATAGAGCTTCAGTTGGATGAAAAACTATCAGGGAATTTGGCTTTGTCTCCATAGGTTATATGCCAAGCAGGCTACTGGTTAGCCTTACATATGTCCTTTCATTTAAATCTTAGAACAACCCAGAGGTGGGCATTAACATTGCTTTTATTTCTGTGAGGAAATCAGCTTAGGGGGAGGGACTCATCCTAGATCGTGCAGCCTGTGATGGTCAAAAGCAGGAATTGAATTCCTATCCAGGGATTGATTCTAAACTCAGTCCTGTGATTCAAGACTGCATGTCAAGTACAAAACTAAAACAATCATCACAGGCCAAGCATGCTGTGAATGAGTGCTATCAATATCCTAAAAGCCTGGTCAGATTCACTCCTGCAACATGCATGTGTAACACCGGGTGTGACATTTTAATGGGCTCCCCTTGATGCCTCAGTGGACATCTGCATAAATTCTGACAGTGCATAACTACTGCAGTTTTTGACAGCAATATAAAATAATTTCTCTTCCAGGTAGTAGGTAGTACTGATTTCACAATAAAATATAAACAAAGGAATTTCTAAAAATTAGAGTAATTCATGAGCATCGTTTCAAGACCTATGGAGATTTCAATCTACTTAATTGCTACTTTGAATAGAGATGCATTTAGCACTATTTTTATACCTCAACCTACTAAGTGTTTTATGAGTGAAGATAACTGGTGCCCTCTATCATTTATTCACAAAAGGCATGATTTATAAAGATTCTTTTTTATTTTACAGAATAAAAATGAGAACAATAATGACTTTTTAATAAAGCTATACTGAATGAAAGTTCATAATTCTGGAATTATGCATTGCTATTATACAATGTTCTTCATGAAACAAAATAATGGATATTGAAAGTGGATATTATTATATATTTTTGTATTTCCCTGAAGGAAAGCTGAATAAGGACTGGCGATCTTCAGTTCTTTCTCTTTGGAGAGACACTCACAGCTCTGATGGGGAAAAACCAAGGAAGAACATAAGCGCGCTTCCATGCAGCTGGAATAAATGGAAAAGTCAAAGAGGATGATGCCAGAGAAAGAGGAAAGAGGAAAAAACAATTTGGGGAAAACTCAGGCATCAGGGAATAATGAAGTCATCAGAAAAAATAATAAAAATAAAATAAAATGTACGCCTCGGGTGTTCATAGCACATTTTCCGTTCCTGAGCCCAAAGTAATAGAGATTTTACTCAGCCAAAGAAAGTAATAAGGGGAGCAAACAAACATAAAAATGACTCAAAGATTGACACACTGGATGTATTGACCGAGTTCTCTCCACTCTTGGTTTGTGATTGGCCTGACAGCCACTATGGAGAACAGAGATGGCTATCACAGATGAGACAGTGAGAAGAAACTACCATCTGAGAAGCAGGGGGAATAATTTATCCTTTTTGCTGACTCTATCACTTGGAACTTAGATCCATTAGTCATATTGATTCCAGATCTTCTACCTTGACTGGTACAGAGCACTTTCAATGACAAAATCAAGTTGTTCACATTCTTCATTGTTTTACTTTGAGAGTAAATGGATTTGTCACTGAGAAAACATGACTCCAACAGTTGCTACATCCCTAGAACTGAGCAAGATCACGATCATTTGAAAGGATGCATCAGTCCTGACTGGAATACGATGCATTACTATGGAGGAGGGGAAGAGTCTAAGCCAAAGGTATTAGGAAAAGAGAATAAAATAATAGATACAAACCTCCACTTGAACTCATGTCAACAACAGAAATATATTCCAATGTGAGAACACAGTTCTCTTAAACTTGCCAGTGGTGTGCTATGAACAAACAGCAAAATAAAGCATTGATGTATTTTATTATCATATACTACTAGTATTGATAGTATATTCATACTCCATTTTCACTATTAGAAAACAAAGTACAATGGGTGTTATACTTTTAATTTTGCTGTGTAATCAATGAGTTACATGCCCTTGATGGTCATGAGCTGAATGAACTATGAAGGATGAGACCAATCTCAGGAATAGAAAGAAAAATCAGAAATCATTGAATCAAGCAGGTATAAGTTCTAGTTACATGCACATATTTAGTCTGAGTTATACATGTTTCACTACTACTACTACTACTATTACTACTACTACTACTACGCTGTCCATTGGCTATGCTAATAGATCTAGATCATTTAAATGAACTTTGACAGTGTCCTCAGGAGGTATATTAGCTAATTTTGCATGTGAGAAGCTGGAAGTTCAGAAAGGTTATAGAATTAGTCCATGATCATATAGCTGATAAAACTAAGTAGAGCCCCGCCTGCCCATATATTCCAAGATTCCTGTTCCTAAGTAATGTTTCTAGAATAAATAATGAATGAATGATTCCCTTGAATTTCAATATGTTCCTAAAAAGATTTTTGTCTAATCGTTTTTCTTTCAAGTAGGAAAGACAATAATCCCCAAGGTATTTTAACTGTCTTAGTAATGAGGTTGAAGACTATTTGGAACCAAGGCATCTCTCCTTTAATATGTCCTACTTTCTCTACTATTAAGTCAAGTGGGGCTGTGATGTGCACACCTTGGTTTTGGAAGGAACCACCCAAGTGAAGATGGAGGTACATGCCCCAGGAATATGTTGAACCTCTTGGTGTTCTGATGTGGTTTGGTAGACTCTGTATACCTGAGTGATATCTATACAGAGTGATGGCCTACTATGAATTATCTGGTATACATCTTTAACCCTGGGTTTAAGGTCAGTGATGAACTATAGTTATGCATTTTGTGTGTGTGTGTGTGTGTGTGTGTGTGTGTGTTATCTGATGAACAGAGACACAGTGTAGACAACGATTATTCTCTGGGGACTTGAACTTACCTGCTTGACTCACTATATTTCTAATACTGATTTTTCATTCTGTCTTTTAGAAGATTCATCTCATCCTTCGCAGTTCAGCTAATGACCACTAGTATATGTAACTCAGCAAAAACTAGCAATCATTTTCATTTGAGTTTTTTGCCTACTCTTTTTTAAAATTTTTTTAAATTATTCTGTCTGCCTGTATTTTCAGAGTGGCTATTACACGCCAGGGATGGCCATAAAGATATGGATGTGGCATGGTTTTCCGCAGTCCAGCAAGTATGTTAGTAACTATTTGTGACTACTGAGCTTAATTCAACACAAAATCATCAAGTACTTGCTATGTGGCAGTTACTCCATTGGACAATGTAGAATTAGTGAGATTCTAAACTTCCTAAGAGCAAAGATTATCTGGGGGATTCCCAATGAGGGGTGATACCTGGCAAACTCTAGAAACTGGGGATGTGAAAATGGAGGAACTCCTAGCCTCTAGTGCGTAAAGACTAAGTATGCTGCTAGATAATCTATAGGAGGGAAATTATCTCTCATAGAAGCTAACTGTTTTCAGTACTCTCGGGGATTACTTTTGGGATCTAGAAAGGCCAAAGAAACCAGAGAACTCAGGGATGAAAACCCAATAATAAGAGCATAATAGGTTTAGATATAGAAGTAAATTAGGGCAAAATTTCCTCCTTTAAAGTGAGCAAATGGAAGGAAAAATGGTCCCAGAACTTTCCATGCAGTAGATAAGGTAAGTCATAATAGCTTCATAGATTTAAGTAAGACCAACTGAATAAACACACACAGGGTAAAAGCAAATGCAAAAGGTGACTGAAACAATGGGGAAAGGGCAAACTCTGAGGAGAGGCTCACTTCACAGGATGAGTCACAGAGGTGACCCAACAGAAAACAAAAGCTATTTCTATGGCTGCCATACAGAGAACCTTTGAGAGGATAGCTACATCATCTGGATGAAAAGATGGAAATTATAATGACAACACTCTACTGTCCTTTGTCTGCCCTGAACCCAGGCTTTTGTGAAAACCCAAACTCTCAAGTTTCACACATGCCTCTAATGGACGCAGCATCACTGGAAAAATCGAAAGATCTCAGCACATTTCCCGGAGAATGTGAATCAAACACAAAGGCAGGGAAGGAAGCCTCCCCAAACTGTAAACAGCTCAGAAAGTTCATGCTGATTGTAGGTGAAGAGGAGTAAGGGGGCATCTAGTGACAAAGATCTTTGACTTCTCTCTGCAGCTGCTGCTTTATTCTGAGTTGGGGAAGAAAAGAAGTCCCTAGGTGGGCTATGCAGGGAACAGAGAAGAGTGGGGCACTCATGCTTAGCAGCCACAGATCAAAACTGGTGAACACAAATGTTTACATTGTCTATACTCCCTCCCATCAATTTCAGAGCCAGCCTTGATGAAGAGACGGGGGCATGGAAAGACAGGTCAGCCTCTAGCAGAGGTGGTGAAGAGACAAATGTCATGGTGCTTCACAGACTATTGCTGAAAGCAGGCTCTGGCTGTAGGGTTCTTATTCTCATTCATATGATTTTCTGGCAGTTTGAAATTATTTACAAATACATTATTTTCAAAGTTAGTTTCAACAATGACATTGAGACAAACATACTTGAAATGCCCTACAAATTCCCTACCACAATCTACCTTCTGAGTTTCTGAACTAAAAGATAAAATGGACATTAAAAGACAGACATGTAAATGAGGCAGCTCGCTTCTCTGATTCGAATCCTTACTACATATGAGCGAAAACAATCCATGGTTTTCAGAACAGTAAACTGTTTGTTTTAACATGGACTCTGGTCGGATATCTCCTGAGTCTATGCTCCACCTCCTCCAACTTGTTCTTTAGGATCTAACAAAACTACAGGAAATTCAATTTAAAAAAAAAGGAAAAACAAACTACAGGAAACTGCACTCTCTGGCCAACCACGCTGTTTCATACATGCGTTTTTTGACCATGCTGCCCTTATGCTTAGTGTTCTAACTTTCTACCACCGTGATCTCTTATTTATCCTTCCAAAGCCTGTATGCACATTATATTCTGCAAAGTCTTGGTTGACCACCTTGGCATACAGAAAGCACATATTTCTTCCTTATTATATGTAGCGTACTCTATTTTAGATACTTATTTACATATGTACTTCATTTATTGGCTGTCTGAGCTTGTCAGAAATAGAGGTCATGTCTCATTTATTGCTATATGCCTTGAGGCAAAGAAGTCATGTACAGACATGAGCTGCATAACAACACTTCTGTGAGGAAGAGCACAGAAGAACATGCAGTGGGCCCATAATCCGTGGGCCTGCGTGCAGCAGGTTAGCCTACATAGGACTATGTAGTACAGAGGTCCTCACTTAGCAACAATAGGCTCTTAGAAACTATAACTTTAAGCAAAAAAACATCAAAAATCCAGGTCCAAGAAGGATGTCATTTTAATTAGTAGTGCCTAGGATTGTTGGATATTTTCATCAGGATGATCATGAAAGGATACAGAACAATATGATATTGAGGAAAGGTTGTACATGGTGATGTATTCATATGATAACAAAATAGCCAAATGGGGCATTTCTCAGAACATATCCTAGTTATTAAGTGATGACACTGTAGTAAGACATTGAAGCTGTTTTAGATCAAGTAAGAGATTTCCCATGAACTATCTGTAAATTGTCTTCTGATTATCACCAAGTACAAGTAAGCTGGCAGCACTTATGATTACACAGGCTGTGTTATAGAATAAAAGGACCCAACATTGGACTCAAATATACACTTGCTGGGATCTCTACTTTCCATTTTATCAAGTACCTGGCGTATGGCAAATAACAAGAGAGCCTGGTGGGTTGTCTCAAGAAAATAAGGTGCTTGCCATCTGGGGAACTTTAGGGGGAGTAGCTTAGTATAAGCCTCACTCATAAAACTGAATGAGTGACATGCAAACACCATACAACATTTTTCAGCTTCCATACACCTTGAGGTCTCTTCTCCCAGTCACTCTGCTATCCTTCATCTTTCGTTATCATTATTAGCCCTCAATAACAGTGCTTTATTTTGCCGATATCTTGAATGCTTTAAATACAAGTAAAAACAAGATTGGGAGTTTTCTGACTGCTCAGGAAACATGTTTCCAGCTCAATATACACTATTCATAACCATGTACAGGGTTTCCCCACTATGTGAAAGTAAAACATTTCTATTTGGCATGATTTGGTAGGTTTTTTGGGGGGGCCTGGAAACACTAGTATTATTAACTTTGTGGGCAAACAGCTTAGGGCTTTCCTAGACCTCAAAATCACCCTCCATAATGTAATACTAATTTTGCAAAACACAGAAAAGCCTTAGTTTTTTGATACTGCAACTAAGGCACTTCAAAAGGACAATGTTGAAAGGAAAACTGAAACTTATCACCTAGCAGTGCACAGAAGTGACACACACACCAGGACTGCTCTTGTCAATGGGGCTATACTGCACGGACCCATTCTGTGCACACCAGAGCCGCCTTCTGAAGGTGATCTCCAGATGATACTGTTGAGCCAGCACATGAATTGCTAGTCTGTGAGTTCCTGCACACAGAAATCTAAGTTTAAACCATCACTTGTAACCAGCAAGGGCCAGTGCTGGCAGTCCATGAGGATGAGAAATATCACACACAATTAATAAACGCATCTCTACAGAGAATCTGTTGGGAGGACTGACAGTCAGATCTGGAAGCCGATACTGAATCAACAATTAAAAGAACAGTTCCAAGTCAGTTAAGCCAGAGCCAAGAGAGACTGTTATATTTAAATCAGAATTCACCACAGCAGGGGATTATCAGCTGTTGGGCTCTGAACGTTGGATGTTTTTCTTGGAAGCTTAGCTGATAAAACTAAACGAATCTGAGTTCTGTGCGGATATGAGCCATGCAGCTGCTAAGCTATGGTGCTGTGCATGCAACCTGGAATTGGCAAGTCACTGTAATTTACACAAACCAAAGCTCTGGAAGCCTCAGCAAGTTGCTCTTCACTGAATGTACTTACTCTGTTGAATCTGAGGTGGCTCCAGAGAAGATCACACCTCTAAGATTTTGCAGAGTGGAGAAGCTGGAGAGCTGTACAGAGCAATGGAAGGCCATGCAGGATTCTTTCAGCAGGCATGGATTCTGGAACTGACATGCTAAACGGCAATAAGATCAACTGGGTGCATCTCAGTATTAAATGCAGGCAGGTGCTTATTCTGCAGGTCTCTAACCGACCCCGTGAAGAAGAAATGGGCACATGCTATCTTATTAGCAGTTATGTGAAAAATCATTCATCATGCTGGTGTACTCTCTAGTTGTCCAGTCAAGTGAGAGGCAACAGAGAAGGTAGCACTTCTACCCAAAGAGGCTATATAGACAGCAGTTAGGATTTGGGAATCACAGAAAAGAATTACCAGGAGATACTGCTATTGTAGTGGCTGTGGGTGCTTCTTTCTGTTTTAATAAGTTCTGCCTAAAAAACAAAGGCGGTCTACATTTGCTAAGTGAATAAGGATGGTGCGCCACATGCTCCACAAAACATTAAATCCGTGCTGTCTCAGCAGGATGGGGATGGAGTTCTTGATTCATTCCCATGGAGCGTTACTGCTGAATTACAGAACTGCAGCTCTTTATGTGGAGGCACCCAGACTGCTTTTACTTCTGCATAATTCAAGATATAAAGACTGTTTATTGCCGCTAAACTACGTAAGGCGGCATAGGACAGAGAAATGGTACTATGCCTTCATTATGTTAATTTAGAAATCATAACTTTCCTCTTCTTATGTGCTTTTGTTTACATGTTTCATCACTGATTGATTGACTGACTTCTAATTTTTCCCGTAATTCCCTTCCCTTTTGATCCATTTACTTCTCAGTTTGAGAAATCTTAAGCACAATACGCAAATTTTACATTCCTGAGAGAATAATGATTTTTCCATACTATATATATTACCATATATAAAATATATATAGTATACATGTATACTATATATAGTATATGTATCATATATTAATAAGATATAGTATATGTATACTATACATACTATACAAATATCTTATATATAGTACATACATATCTTATATATGTTATATATCATATATAATATGTAAGGTGCATACTATATAGCTTATATATTATATATATAGTATATGTTTAAAAGGGAGAATAAGAGTAAAGAAGTAATTTGTCAACATTATTTCTCTATCCCATCAAAGTCTGCTCAACTCTGTTAATGTCACTGAGTCCCCCAAACCAACTCTAGAAATTGATGCAATGCAGATTCTGATGCCATCAAATTATGGGATTTAAATAAACTGGGAAGCATTCAAGCTCAAAACTGGAATCATATATATGAACAAGGAGGAAAGCAACAGGCTTGCATGTATGCATGCATTCATACATGTTAAGGTATGTCATTATCTTTATACTCTTAATTCTTAGGCACAAAATGAACTGATGAACTAGTTAAGAGCAGACATCCTGTCTTATTCAGCCTATATTAAGCATGTAATATTCAGTACTAAGACACTTTATCAGAATGAGCTGTAAGTCAGATTCATTGGACATCAGGCTGTGTCGATACAATTATTGCTCAATCATTCATAGAGACTGTGTCCTGGAGTAAGTGTCTTAACCTCTCTGTGCCTCAGTTTTCTTATTCATTAAACTGGTACATTATTTGCTCTTCTAAGATAGTGGTTGGGAGGATTCAGTTAACAGTGTTTACCATAGAGTACATAGGTGATAAACACATCAACTACACAGTAGTTTCTCAATGTATTTATATATGGAGCAAATGAGTCCATAAAACAGAGAAAATGCTTTCTTTGTATATACACATGTTAGCTTTCAGATTCAAATTGGTCAGTACACAGGATGGTCTTTGTAAATTTTAAAGTAACAATTTAAGACTTTATTATGTATGATAAGTTACTAAGGTTCCCCAGAGTATACCCAGATACACTGCATGTGTGTTATTTGGTAAGGGTGACTGGAAAGGGTATTGCAAAGTAAAATTTACATTTTCTATTCTGAAGGGGGCTGCCTGTAAAGAAATGGAACATATAATAATAATAAGCTAAATACAAGTGCTGGGGGGAAGGAGGGAGGGGGGGAAGGAAAGTTAAAAAAAAAAGTCCAATGCAATGTGCTTTAAGTCCTTAGAAGGAGAGGTGAATGCTACCCTTACTTGAACAGTTCACATCAACTAAACCAGCTGAAAGGATGATCTGTGTCAGCTTTGATACCAGGGGAACAGTTAAAGACAAGATTGGTTGTGATCCTCCAAGATTGCTCAGGTGGTTAAGGAAACTTGACCTTCAAGGAAAAGTGAGGACACAGAAATAGGACTGAGGTCACATGGTCAGAGGGTGATGCTTGGGAAGAACAAAGGCTGAGTTTGTGCAGCCGGCCTCACCCAGTGTAGAGGGGAGTGAGTTGGTAAAACCAGTCACCAAGCACCCTTTGTCATCTCCTCTAAGGTCTCTAGCTTTGAATTTTATCTTTCATATATCATCTCCCCCCTCTCCAACATAGAGCAAGAAGAAAAAGTAAAATAAATACAAATCAGGAGCTTTTGATGTTTTCTATTCCTTTCTGTCTCACTAAGGAAATTGAGCTTTCCAGATAAGGAGCTGGTAAAAGTCAGTACATTAATAAGATTTACTTAAGAACCAGTATTAATGATGAAGGTATTTGGGCTGCAGACATTCACTTTTTAAATAACTTATATTAACCTCATTTTCCCATCTCTCTTACCGTGGCATTTTTTTTTACAGGAATGTTTTTAGGGAAGTAATTTACTGGCACTTAATTACTAGTATTTAACCAACTCAAATTCCCTTTTCTTAAGAGTCCATTAGGTTTCTATTGCAATATTATACATTCTAATCAAATCTGGCTTTCTGCAAAGGTCCTCATTGTCAGTCTCCTCAAAGCAAGGTTTATCTGGACTATTAGACATTCTCTCTGCTTTGGCTGCACCAAATTAGATTAATTATTTATACCTGAGGTCCACTGCTTCAGAACCTGAACACCTCACTTAACAGTTCTCTAGTGAATTATTAAGAGCCTTATTTTTTAAATAAATTCCTCATTTCATAGTCTGTTTGATTGGGGTTAAACACAATAGTCTAGTGATTCTTGTATTAAACAGTTCAATGTTATAAGATTTTTGTTCTGGGTTTTATGACAGTGAACACATTAGAAGCAAACGAACCTTTCATTAAGAATACCCTCGCAGGGGAGAAGGGCAAAGGGCTTCTGACTTCAAAACTCTCTGGCACTCATCTGGGCAGAATTATTAAAATGAGTCATAGATGGTGCAGATTCTACTATTTACTTATTAGGAATAATTAGAGCTCTGAAAAGAACCTGGGGGACTTTCCTTTCCCTACCCTTATTTTACAGATAAAGAAAAGAGATTAACTTCCCCTGAATAATCTTTACTTCATAGTCCCTTATTTTCTTTCAATGGCCACTTAGAGATAGTGGGCAAAGATATCCTCAAGGTAGTAAGATACAGCACAGGTCCTGTGATCATCAGGAATTTTGATTTAAAAGAACCAACCCTGCTCTGGTTTTATTGTAATAATTGTTCAAGCATAGTAGCAGCACTCAGAAGCTCCACCAGGGTCAGAGTCAGGCCAGGTACCTAACAGCTGGGAACAATGTTTAACCCCACAGCAGGGAAAGTATGCTAGTCATAGCATACTTGTTCAAAAACCATGACACGGTTCACTACATTGAGACTTGGAAAGGAACAGGAATTTCTGGTTGGCCTTAAAATTGACTCCCCATACCCACTAGCACCGTCTTCTCCAGAGAAGGATTTCCATTCAACATCACCCTAAATGTAAAGGTGAAGCTCCTTATCCCACCTTGTGTGGGAGCTCTGATGAGTGGGGTCAAAACACAAAAAATAGAAAATCTGTAGGTTTTGTGGTTATTTTGATCTTAGGGAGGTGAGACTTGAAAAAAAATCTGCAAATATTAGGAATGGTAAATGTTTTCCAAATTTATTAACCTTCTCAGAACTTTTTTTTTTTAAAGAAAAAACAAAAACACCTTGATTTCCACATGCAAATGGAAGGAAAATAATCTTTCCCTAAAACTCCTCACCACTCCTATTCAGAATAATTTGACTTGTAACTCTTAAATGACTAACACACTTTACAACACAGAAAGTACATTTTTCTCTTCCACTCTGGGGACCACCACACCTTGCTATTCAAGCAATTTGACCAAGGGATCAGTCACTGACAAAGCAGATTTGGTGCCCAGCAGAGAGAAAGGAACCTTTTCCTTAGCCACAATGTACGTCTAAGACCACTGATCTTCTTCAGTTTTCTAATTCCAACACCTTCTTGACTTCAAGGTAAGATAGTAACCAGAACAGTACCTGGCATGCAGTGGCTCAAGGCTATAATCTGTCAGTTGCTTGGCTTTGGGGCTTTAAGTCTCAAAGATACTGAATTACTTTGAGAAGGCTGTTTACCTTGATGTGAGCAGAATTAGCCTTAGACACTAAGCCTTTATGGCAAGTTTTATTGTCCAAGGCAAATATAACCTGTTAAGATTTACAGGCTTTATTAACAGCAATAACCATTTTATAGCCAACATCAGTAAATCAGGGTTTATTGAGAACTCTACAATTTTAATCTGTAGAAAACCATTAAAATGTCGGATTTTCATTGGACATAATTTCTAACTTTTATGAAAGATAGATTTTCCATTTAATTGGGGAGTATAAAAAAGTGCAGTGTGGGATAATGAATTGTTTTGAAAAGAGCAAATTGGTTTTAGCTAAACAACAAGTGTCAAACACCGTAAGTGGCTATGTTCAGTCAGAACAACACCAAGGTTAGGGTTAAAAGTAACTCTAGTAACATGTATATTTTAATATACAGATCTAGGAAAAGCTCAAGCATTTAGAGAAGAGAAGCTCTGAATATCATCTATTCACCTTTCAGGTATTTTTAGAAAAACATCTGACTTTATTATCTCATCCAAACTAGAGTCTTAATGAGTCTTCTGAGAATCTTCAGATTCAGAACACATTCTTTTAAAAAGTGCTTTTAGTGACAATACCATTGAAAAGAATCTTCAGTGGAGTGAGAAGACCAAGCACTAGGAGTTACCAACTTCTATCAGTGGCCACAGATGTCCTCCATGTAAAGACTACTAGAGCTGGAAGCAGAAGCTTTTTGTTGTTTTTGCCTTTGATGAGCTTGAAAAGGCAAAAGAGGGCAGAGAGGCTGCAGGGGCTAAGAGAGAGGATCTCAGCTGCACCCTCCTTCACAAGGCTGGAAATGTGTTAGAAAGTGTTTTAAGTTTTCATCTGGTTCCCCCAGCATATTGGTGGCCTACATCTGTGAGAATAAATGGTTCACGACATTTAGAAAGAAGTAGGAGGGTGAAAGCATACTACGATAGTCTCTATTTGGCATTAGTGTCAGAAATTTTGCTAAATATTTTGCATATGATCAGAGATTTTTCTTTATCTCATAGGAACCCTACATGGAAAATAATGCTCCTATTTTTGAATGGAGTATCTGACGTCCAGTGTGGACGTCGGTTAGGAAGTGTAGTCAGGGTTTAACTGTAACTCTGGGTCTGTTTGATGCCAAACAAACTTTTATTCCATCTGTGGCACACTGGCAAGTCTCAGTTCTGTTTCTAGCATTTTCCTACCCCATTGATGGATCTAAACATGAGAACCCAGGCACATACATTAGTTCGCACTTATTAATGATGACCAAATGTAGGAAAAGTTATAATGATGTAGAAATCACCCTTGATCTTCTCACTCTTGTGTTACATATCCTTTTTCTTCTCCTTCATGACCTCCTCCCTGCAACTTTAGGCAGTGCTAACCCCTGTTTCCTAGGTGAGCATCAAACCAGAAGCTTCTTGCCTTTTCCATCTCCTGTCTTTCCAATACTCGGTTCCAAAGTCACTATCATAAATTTCATCATCAAAATGCCTATTTTCAACAAGAAACAGAATCTACAACAGATTTAGATTAAGTATATTAGTTAGAGGTGATTTTAATCCAGAATAAGTGTATTTCTAAGGGTGGAAGCACAGTCAGTAGATATGCTATCACTGGTCTTGATTTCCTGGCTTCAGAAATGGTTTATTCACAATGGAACACAAATAAAATCTAGGGGAGAAAAGAAAGATCTGAGCTTTAAGATTGGATTAGTTTCCTAGTGATCTGAGAACCTGGACAAATTCCTGTAAGACAGACCTGTAAACATCAATAATTTTCGAGAAATTTAAATAGCATATTTAAATAACATAAACAAACCCTCTAAGCATGGTGTCTGGGATGTGAGGACAGTTTACCAAGACAGCTCTGGGTATTCTTAAGTCTCTTTGTCTGAACATGAAGAGAAATTAGTTGCTCAGAAAGTTCTATCGCATAGTGAGAAGGTAATTGTATACGTCTTATGAAAACATAACTAGGACTTGTTTCTCAAGGTGCCTTTCAGTGTTCCTACCAGGAGCCCTCCTATGCCATCAGAGGACAGAAACAGCTGAAGGCCTTTCAGTTACAACCTCTTCAAGTGAAGATGCCATGGGCTCTACAAGTGGTAAGCAGAAAGGGAACTGAAGTGGAGATGCCCAACATGGTCTGCTCAGGAGAGATAACGCTGACTGATATTCTTTTACACTGACGATTACACAACTGATTGATTTCTAAGCACCCTTCCCAATTACTCCATACTGAATAATCATTTACTGTAGGATACTCACACATCGGTAAGAGAGATGTACCCCCAGTGATGTGAAGATCACATGATGAACATGGGCAGATGTCCCCACCCTGGCATGCCCAGTTGTGGAAACTTATGAACAATTCCACTTCCCCCCCTTTTTGGCCCTTCTTTCTCTCAGGTCTATATTTATTTTGCTTTTTTTTCCCAACAAAAACATAGATGCAGATGGTAATAGCTACTGGTAAGTTACCGCTGAATCTAAGAGTGCTGTAAATATTGGTGCACAGATATAGGTACTATCCAACTCATAAAGAAGTGAAATTCTAAAATAATTCAAGTGCTTGAAACTGGGATATTTTCCTGCATGAACATAATGCTATAAATGCTTGTTATGAGTCTACCATTGTCCTTTTAATCCACAATGCACTGAAACACCCTCCATATCCATCTATAATACAGAATGTAGAAAAACAAAGCTTTTGCCCCTTCTCAGCTCAGAATTTCTGCTTTAAGCCATCCTAAAGCACCAGCTGTTCCTTGGAATGCCCTCTATTTAATTTCAGAGACTGGCTCTGAAATTTATCCCTAAGTACATTTACATGATTAAAATAAAAGAGTGACAAAATGTCAAATAGAGAAAGGGAACTGAGTTGAACATTGTCCTTCCCCCCACAAATTCACACTCACATGGATCCACTGCCTGTAAGCACATCTGGAAATAGGATCTTGGCAGATGTCCTTATTCAGTGATTCGTGTCCTTATAAGAAGGGGAAATTCAGAAACTTAAAGAGAAGAATGTCATGTGAAGACAGAGGCACAGACTGGAGGGATGCATGCAAAAGCAGGGATGCAAAAGACTGCTGGCAACCACCCTAACAAGAAAGAAACATGGCCAGATTCTTATCCAGAACCCCCAAGAAAGAACTAACGCTGCTTCAACCCTGATTTCAAACTTTCAGTCTTTAGAACCATATGAGGAGGTGTTTCTCTCATGGAAGCCTCCATTTTGTGGCAATTTGTCTCACAAGTCCCAGAAACAAACACAGGAAGGGAATACCTATAGATTAGAAATCTGGAGGCAGGGGAGGGACCAGAACAGAAATAAGCTCTGATATGTCTGTAATATGTCCCTGCCTCTTTTGTTCAGCAATTCTCCCAAATATGTTCTCACTGACATTGTGTTACGTTGCTGCTGGAAAGCTTTTCACATCCTGTTCTGCTCCTGTGGCTATAGCTGAAAAGCACCATCAGAAACAAATGAAGATAGAAAATGGATCAAGCCAATAGGCAGAACTCATTTGCCTTCAAGAACAGGATGTTAAGGGAAAAGAACTGGAGGATGTGCAAAAGCTATTTCCAAGCTTCCACCCAAGTAGTGGAGCAGTGGACTATTGCTTAGTCAAGTGGTAAGTTATTCCCTCACAGAATCCCCTGTGCTAACCATGGCTCTGACGGATCCCCGGGGCTTGTATTTCATAATCTCTAGCTTTCCCTAGGGAGATGCTTCAGTTTGTGGGTAGTTATATGTGTGTATCTGTACACATGTGCACACTCATGGTGACATCTGCACACCAAGTCTTATTTTCACTCATTGTTTAGCAGATTGCCCATTCTTAAACCCTTTTCTTCTTTGTTTTCTCTTTCTTTTATTTTTTTTTAAGTTTACATTTCCAAAGAGGTCAAAAATTGTTTTAGTCAATTGTATACCTAGGATGGGATATAAATCAAGCTCTAATGGATTTCAAAGTTTTGTCTGTGGCTGTTCCTGGTATTCCTCAAAGACTCATCAATGTAAGCAGAAAACTACTTTGCATTCATATTCAACAAATATTTATTGGGCACCTGGATGCAAAAGAACCATTTTCTGGAGAGACAGTAAGTTAAAAAGAAAATAAAAAAAAATATCCCTTATGGAACTTAAAGTCCAGTGGAATAGAGAGAAAATAAGCAAAGTAAATATAGTATGTTTGTGCTAAGAGCTAAGGGGAAAGATACAGAGATGAGAAGGGAATTTAAAAATTACATGTTTGGGCTAGAGAAGTGACATTCTTAACGGAGTGCCCAGAGCAGGCTTCTCTTAGCAGCTGCTATTTGAACAAGCCCTGAAGGGAGGGATGAAGCAACACAATGGCTGGGGCAGAGCATTCCAGCAGAGGGGCACTCTATCCACAAAGATCCTGAAAAAGGAGCATGACCTCCTAGGACACCTAGTGACAAGTGATGAGTCCAGTTGGCCATGGAGGATAATAGGAGGATAGATGACACTGGGTCATGTATGACAACATAAGAACATTGCCTTTTACCAAGTGCTCTGGGGAAACTCTGGAAGATTTGAACAGTTAGCCCTTAAATAGCTGCAAGACCTTTGGGAGGTGATAGATCCGAGCATTAGTTTCCTTGCTTCTAAAATGCATAGGCTGTGCCCAGTAAACATCTAAGTTCTCTCTTCTAACTGTAAAAATCGATACCAGATAGCTGCACAAGATGAGGCTCCCCTGAACAGACACCTAATAAATACACAGCCCTCTGTCCATCCTCCATCTCTTGTAAGCCGCCAGAGTTGACCAGTGACCCAGCATGGGATTAGAAGAAAGCTTGGCTGTACACACAGCCCGCATGACAGAGGAAAGACATTTTGGTGCATGCAACACTTGAAAACTGGGATTTTAGGAGATGGGTAGTAACTGTACGAACTGCTGATGCCCAAGTTAAACTCTCTGGAGCTCCTGGAGTGTAAAACACGAGACTGATACTGTGCCTAGGCACTGAGTGCCATGCTCACTGTCACCTCAATCAGAAAACGAGGTGTATCTTTAAGGATCTAGAAAGTAAAAGAGAGGATCAAACAACTTAACCATTTCACTTTAAATACAAATCCAAAAATAAGCATTTTCCTTTCTAGTCATTTCATATCATGCATGGAATGTTCACTTTAATTTTCAAGTCCGTTTACTTCATTTCCGTGAGCCATTTGAGTTTTGAATAGTGTCTTCATAGCATGTCCTGTCTAAATAGGCAAGAGTGTAGAGATTTTTTTTTCATTTTTTGCTCTTTATTTTCCTTACCCTTTGTCTTTCCAAATATAAAACTCCATAGCAATTTTAGCTATAATATACTATAACAATATAACATGAGACAAAGGTATTTTCTCTTCATTTTGTTTTTTACTTTATTTCTCAATGTGTAAATCACAGTTCTAAGTAGTTTTCTAGCTTCTCAATACAGAACTCTGACAACAACTCAGTTCAGACCTTCATTTATAAACTAATCATTCTACCAGCAATTTGTGCTCCCCATACTGTCTTAATAGCTATATTACTAGTCTACTAAAGAAATATCTTTTAATGATGGAAGATTCAGAAAGCCTTCTCGATTAGGCAGTATGCTATTACAACAGTTATATTCAAATGGCATGGTAGACATTCTAGAAAACATGAAAAGAGTTAAAAACCATGGTGGCTCTGGATTCCAGACACCTTCCTGTGCAGAAAGGTTAACAGAAGCCTGTGGCTCCACCCCTGATGCTAGCACTATGCCTAAAACATAATACATGCTCAGAAAATGTTTATTCCTTAAGCGGATGAAGAATGAGTTAGCATAACACAGGGAATGTCAGCACTGGGCCATACCTCCTCCCCTGGGTTCTGTTCACTAGACCATCAGAGCTCAGATAGGGTCCACAGCCAGGGTGTAGATCAGAGTACCAAGGTCATTGAATGAGATCACAAAGGATGGCACGTGTTTGATGTGAATGGCATCAAATGTAAGACATAGACCAAGTGTCACTTGGGCTGTCCAGCACAAGTGTGGACAAGAAAGTGTAACAAGAAAGTGGATGCTGACAATTTCCTCTTGCAACTTACTTCCTTCACAATTACTTCACTATCTATGGGGTCCAGAATGCAAGAATACCAGCACATTGATTTCACTTACAGCTTCTTGGGAACAGACCTGGTTTCCAGCTGTCCCTATGCATGTCTTACCTCAGCAGCCGGGACCCCCTCTGGTGGGCGGCAATGCAGCACGATCATGCCTTCAATGGGAACCTCCCTTCCTTGTGGATCTTGTTCAAAGTTCTTACGTAAATCTGCAAAAAAGTATGAGATGTGTGACACTTGCTCTAGGACCAATATTATTCACATCGATTCCAAGTATAATAAAACAGTGAACTTAAAGTAACCACTTTTTTCAGGAGTTCCAGAAAAAGAGTATCATTTTCCCAAATGTTCAGAAGCCCATTTGAAATAAACCAGAAATAAACTGTCCCTAATGCTCTATAGTGATGTGAAGAATGAAAGAATTACTGGAGAACAGGAAAAAACTCAGTTCCATAAGTCTTTACCAGCATCATTTGCTTAACATCCGATGAAACACTTGCTGCTCTTACGTGATGATTATTATTAATTTTTATTTCTTTTTTCTTTTTCTTTCAATTTTCATACAATACTGGTCACATTTGTATGGTTGTCATTCTCCCTTGAGTTTGGCCCTCCTTTACATATTCCTATTGTATTAGTAACTGTGACCTCTGCTAGTCCATTAGTCCTCTAGGGGGCTCTAGAAGATGGCAAAAAGTGAGATTAACTTTAGTCTTTTATTTGTAACCATGGAGAAGGGGCGACATCCAACCACAACAAAATCTATAACCTATCCAACCAAACATATAATTAAAAAACTATGCCCTTCAGTCAAACAGCAGTGCTGGGTATTTGTGTAGTATCCTTCATGGAAGGCTCCAGGCACTCTGCAAACAAGCTGCACTATTAACCTTTTACACATGGAAGGGTGACACTTGGAGAGGTTAATTGGCTCACTAGTGGTCACATACAGCATTAGTGACAGTGAGGGGGAAAAATCCACTAAGTTTCTTGATGCCCAATCCTGGCTGTTAACCAGCAAAGCTTTCTTAGAGAACAAGGAGACATGGGCAGTTCAGAAAGTGAGAAGGAACTTCGTTAGCATGGCTTTCCAGTTGAGCTATACTTCATTAGCAAATGTGGGGAGTTGGCCTTGGTTTATTTTGAGGTGTCAGAGCAACACTGAACATTTTTAGAGTAGAAGCTTAATTCTGCCCATCACTTGAAATCATGGGGTAGCATAGCAAAGACAGGTTCCCGATCTTCCTCAGTGTAAACAATCTCTCCCTCCCTCCCTGACAATGTATTTTTCTTCAATTGGGTATCTCAAATTACAGGCTGCAGATTTATTGATTTAATTTTCTTCAGTGCTTACAATAACATGAAATATGTTCCCTGTAAAGAGCAGAGCTTTAGAATCAGTTACATCTTTATAAATTGTATAAATACATTAAACTTGCTTTTAGCAAGTCAAAAACACTCAATGAATAACAAGCATAGCAACGTGTGTATTCACTTTCTTCTGAATTTTACTTTCAATGCTTTCCCTCCCAGAGGCAACTGGTACCTTTTGTTAGGAAGTGCTATATAGCCAGAGATTTTCACTGCATGTAGACAATGCAAGAAATCTTAAAAGGATTTGTGTTGCAGGCAGGTGGCAGGATCCACCTTCCTATCTCTGCTGTCTCTCATGTCATAAAGTCAACTTCCTCCTTCTGAAGATCTTTAAATTGCCATGACCCTAGTCATTTGGAATTTTTAATTCCAAGTGTGATGAAAATCACCTATCTGACAATAAAATTGCAAGTAAGCTAAATCTCGGAATGAAGAATTTCACATTTCCTTGAGCTGGGCACGATGGTACGTGCCTGTAAGCTTCAGCCTATGAAGTGGCCGGGGCTAGGGATCGCAGTTCGAGTCCCACCTGGGGCCCGTAGCAAGACCTAGTTCCCAAAAAAATAGCTGGGTGTGGTGGCGCGCGCCTGTAGTACCAGCTTCTGGGAAAGCTGAGGCTGGGGATCGCTTGGGTCTGTGGTACCCCCGGCAACGAGAGCCTGCGGTTCCAGGGGCAAAAATAGCAAGACCTAGTCTCAAAAAAAAAAAAAAAAATTCACATCTCCTCTATAACCAAACACAATTTCTCCTTTTTTCTCCCACAAGGAATCTACAAGGACTCCCTTTTCATATGTTCATCAGGACTAACATTAGACATTAATAGACATTAAAATTTGTCTATTGTCAAGTGTGAAAGTCTCTGACATAAGACATCCGTTTGCAAATGAAAAGGACTGTGTTTGATGGTTAGTTTTGTTTGCTTATTTGCCATTTTTTCTCTGCCCCTCAATTGTTTTGTTTTCTAAAGTAAGCTCACTCAGTGCTGCTAGATAATGACTGCAGTTTTGACAACACCAAATAATCTGTATTCAACTAGATGAAGCACAAAAAACTAATAGTGGGAATTTCTATTTTATCTCAGGAAGTAGATAAATACATACATGTGAAAAAAGGAAAATACTACATTGATATTGGGATGTAGGAAAGGGTACTGTCTATACAAGAAATTTTTGAGAAATGTTCAGTGGATCTCATTATAAACAGGATTAGGCTGAAGAAAAGAAAAGACAACCCAATCTTTTGTTCTTCAATATAGAGCTATATAAAGAAGAAAGATTAAGGATAATGAAGCAGGGGACTACTGGGGTGTACTATATCAACTGTTACATCATCAACCAACTGGATCAACTGATAAGAGGGAGACAATCAGGAATCAGAATCATGTCAAATGAGAAACCCACTATGAATATGAGTCCTGGTGTATAGATACAACTAGTGTCAGGGAAACTGGATGTTTAGAGGACAAACATGCCAGTCAATGTCCAAGTAGCTAGTTGGAGATATTAAATATAGCTAGTGAACATGCGAACCATTATGGAAATAAAGTGTTAGACACAGAAATATATGAGTCCATTTCTACCTCTTTATACCCAGCCCTGAAAAACATAGATAGTATTTTTTATCATTTATGTTTGTTTCAAGACATGGAAGAATTCAAATAGGAACCTGTGCAACTTAAAGTAATAGGGAAAACATCCCCAGTCATATGAAAAGAATTCTACTACTAATGAAGGAGACAGACTATAGAAGTAAAATTACATGGCTTCCTCTATGAAACAAGGGACAATTTTAGATAACTTCTAATTTAAGACTTTAAATTCAAAAGAAATAGCAACTGACACTATAGAGTAGGGGGCTATAAATAGGCCAACATCTGAGATCAAGAAAACTGCCACTATGCAGGAAAAACCACACATATAACTGCTGAATCAGAAATAAATACACACACGTACATATCATAGAGACAGTAAACAGTATATTGAATATTATGGATAACCTAACTAGTGAAACAGAGAGGCCTGTGTATTAGCCAAGATCCAAGCAGGGATAAAGAAAGCATACCAGCAATTTTAACAGGGGGTATTAATTTAAAGAATTGGAGAACTAACAATGCAAAAGGGAAATGAAGGAAACACGTCCCACCTAGGTGAGAAGGAGAAAAATGATTGCTATAGAACTTCTGACCAAAATCCACAGACAGGACACTGAGCATAGATGCTGGCAGTGCAGGATCTTGGAAGAGGAATCTAAGCAGTTAAGATACAGACCTTTGAAAGGGAGTACTCACCAGCTTGATGCTGGCATCTTTAAAAAGGGCATCATGCTACAGGCCCTAAAAAAATTTGGGAAAAACATATAGGTCAAAATACAAAGTAAAATATTTCCAGTATAGATAACTCTGCTCTGGTGATGCTGATAAAGACAACATGAATAGGAAGAGATGCCCTTTCTTCCTCTTCCACCAGTTTAGTCTTTTCTAGAATCTACTGCTGGTAGAGCATCTTATGTAGCTAGCATTTGGCAAGAGAATCACAGCCCCAGCTTCACAAACTTATAAAACTTTGGTTTTACAAACAGGAGATGACAGGTTGGTAACTGCTATACTCAACTTTCATAGGGTCTTATAATTACTCACATCATGTCTCTTTTCTCTCCTAAATCATCAGTTCTATGACGGTGGTTTAAAGTCTGAGAGGTCCACCCTTATATTTCCATTGCCCACTGTAATGCCTGATTCGGGGAATATCCTTACTAAATACTGAATAAATGAACTAAGAAGCAAATGACAAAATAACATAAATACATCAAATAAAGAATGAAATGAATAAATAAAAGACAAAGCTGAGATAGAAATTCAATATTCAATAGCTATTTTAGAAAAAGGCAAGTGGGAAAAAGAGAATTCAACAACAATAATTATTCTATAAGCTGAAAAATGACTTGAACTAACAAAAGAGCTCACTGAACTCAAGGTAAAATGTATCTTAAAAGGAAATCAAAGGATATTAGATGTATAACAGTTGAAATTTAAATTTTAACACAAGTGAAAAATTGTAAAAATAATTGTACAGAAATAGAGATACAGAAATAGAGTTAACTAGAAATTTCATAGCTTAGTATTAACACTGGGGTCTGGAAGCTGAGTATCTGAATCCTGAATTCTTATTGGCATCTTGACTCAATAAGTATATTTATCTTTTTTGCCTCAGTTTCTTGATCTGTAAATTAAAGACAGTAATTCCTATTACATAAAATGTTTTTATGAGGATTAAATACAAATATATGTAAAATCCTTTAAAGAAAATTGAGTGCATAATAGGACTTAATAAGGGTAAGTCCTATAAGAAAGCTATGATGATTATTGTGTGGTTTTGTGACAAATCAGATATATAAATTAATTATAAACAGACCATTTTCAAAGACACATACCTAAATAATAATTCACTAAATGATAAGTGGCAGGTAAATTGTCTGAGAAAAGGCATTAGAATGAAAAAAAATCAGGTCTATGTATTAATTTATACCAAATCCATTTTTTTAAGACTCTAAGTCCCATCTTAATGAAAATATTTTCCATCCCAAACCACAGAAGTAACAAATAATGAATCTTAGCAATGAGAGCAGGCATTTCTAAAAGCCCAAAATAGATAGAAAAATACTTAAGGAAATTATTTATACTATTTTTACAAAAATAAAAATTAATTTTGTCTAAAACAT
Source organism: Uropsilus gracilis (assembly GCA_004024945.1). Lineage (NCBI taxonomy): Eukaryota > Metazoa > Chordata > Mammalia > Eulipotyphla > Talpidae > Uropsilus > Uropsilus gracilis. Next base: position 284,810 of record PVHY01000017.1, on the reverse strand, counting down.
TATAAACAAAATTATAGCCAAAAGATTTATACTCTTAATACATAAAGATCACTTATGAAACAGAATGAAGACTCTTAACAAAAATTACAAAAGGTCATGAGAACAAAATATACAAAAGGGATGAATGGCTATATTTAGAAATATGAATTATTATATCATGAATTATTAAAGAGATGCTCATTTAGAAAGGTTAATTTTTTAACTCTTCCAAAAAGACCTTATTTTTTTTTTTGATTTGTTTTAAAAACTAATTCCCAGTATTGGAGAGAATATGGAGAACTATATACTTTTAAATACTGCTAGAAATGAAAATGTGTAAAGTTGAGCAAAGTATCAAAATTGCTCTAAAGTTCATTTATATGTTTTTTATGTAATAAGCAAACAATATAAAGTATCTCTAACCAATAGACTAATATCTGGCAATAAAAGAGTAATTCTTTATTGATACAAGCTACAAAGGCTGGATCTTGATAACTAAATGGCCAGACACAAAAGACCACACATGGTATGATTCCATTTATATGAAATGTGCAGCATTAGGTGATAGAGAGACAGCAAGTTGGTTAGTGATTGTTGGACTGCCGGTGAAAGAAGGTGGTGCATAGGAGTTTACTGCTAATGGGAAAGGTTCTATTCTTTTGATTTGATGAAATTGTTCTAAAACTTGACTCTGGTGATAGTTACACAACTCTGAGTACATACTATAAACTATCCTACTGTTCAACTTAAGTGGGTGAAATAACTGCAAGGTATTATGAATCATTACCTCAGTAATGCTATTATAAAAAAAGAGTTCATTTATACGATTCAATAATTCAACTTCCAAAATTTTCTAGGAACATTATTAGAGTACTACATGGAAAACTGTAGCACAGTCATATTGCTCAAATCATCATTTACAATGCTGAGCACTTACTAAAAATCTAAATATTTAATAATATAAAATGGTTCACATCATTTGGTGTATTCATATAATGGGGTACAATGCAGGCATTTAAAAAATAAAGAACAGTTAAATTGGGAACAAATGTTTGAATAAGTTGCTAAATAAAAGCATTTATAGTCAATGACAGATGCTTTTCAACATCTAATTACTGTTTTCCAGATGTAACACTTTTTTATTGAATGCATCTACTTCCAAATAAAGAAGTATGTCAGCATTAAAACCTTATATTCATAGGTAGCCCTTTTCTTAACCTGCCTTCCAGTTTTCAGTAAACATACAAGGAAGTTCTTCTTTGACTCATATTGGTGATTTTGGCACAGAGCAGGCAGTGGGGACGCATCACTGATATTGACATGGATAGCCTCAGTCCTCCCACAGTGTATAAATTACCAGGGAAGATAAATATTAAACAAGCAATTAAGAGGCATATGGATGTGATGAGATAGAGATATAGACAGTGCAGCAAAAATGTTTTGAAATGGTACCTATCTTAGTCTAGAGAGCACAGGTAAGTTTTTAGGAGAAAATTGAAAGAAGCAGAAGCATCTCTTAAGTCTACATAATACAAACCCTACATTATTTACTCTTCAGTCAGGCTATTACTGGTTTAACTTTTACACACTCAAACACACACACACACACACATTCTCGTTTCTTTTTTTGCAAGTCTCTGCAAAATTCTTGCCTTTTCCACACATTATCATATTGCATACGGATATTCTTATTAACATGGTCTTCTATTCATGTATATTGAGAGGGTGGAATATAAATAGATTTCCACCTTATGATCTCAGTTATAATCATGCTCACATTGTCTATGGGAAGGAGGATAATAACTTTTCCATTAATTGGTATAAAAGAATGTAGCCAAACTATATACATATACATACATCAAGATTGACAATTCAAAATTTTTTAAATAGCAATCAAGTGTTGGATTACTATATATGTTATAAAAGCAGCCCTAAAAATATTAGTCAACAGTTCAAAGATTTGCTGCTGGATGACTTTAGGTGTTTTATGTTAATTATCTTCTTGCTGTGTTTTTGTTCTTTCCACAATTTCTATGATGAACATGGATAACTTTTGTAGTCAGAAAAAAATAACATTCAAAAAATTATTTTATTGTACCAAGTTTTGGTCCTACAATGTCTACTAATGAAAAAAGGCAAAAGGACTATATTTCCAATTTACTTAATTCTAAGATGGTCTTTACTTTGATTTTACTCATGGGAATCTAGACATGAGGATGAAACACTTCATCTATTTGGTTCCTTTTCTGGTTCCTGGGAAAGTACACAAAAGTCAGTTAATAAAATATTTGCTGAAAAGTAGATGAAATGGACAAAATTCTAGAGAGAGCTATAACTTGCCATAGTTGGAAAGAGAAAAATCTAAAATGAAGGCATCTTAATATCAATTACAAAATGTAATTTGCCATTGAACACAATTTTATTTTCCATAAAGAACCCAGGGCTGGGGGGAGAAAAAAATAAAACACTATTGACTGGATGAATGAATCTGAGAGAAATGTAGTACAATGACATTAAAGTGACATTTATTCATTCCCATGTGTATTTGAATGATACTAATAAGCAAGCATCGGCACTGACCGATTTAGAACATTCATTCACCTGTCTACATCTGGGCCTCTATCACCCCTTTGCCCTATTCAGTTCTGCATCAGAATGCCAACAAGACCTAAAATGTCTGGAATCTAAGACAGCAGAAGGGAAGAGGAGGGAAAGGTGATGAAGCCAGGTAGCTGGCAAACCTGTGAATCATATAATCAGCAACAGGATCAGCTAGAGTCAGCAGTACCTGCCAATATGTAGTCCATCTGGGGCTAGGTCATGGGAAGCAGCAGCCTCCCTTTCCTAACCCTACGCCCTATTTGGCCTTTTTCTCATTTTCCTTTCATGGTACTATGTTAGAGAAGTCATTGTAGCACAAGAAAATCAATAAAAATTCAATTCCGAATAATAGTTCTTTGCAGCTCAGCAACACCAGGGAGTTATCGGCTCATTCAAAGTTCTGGCAGTTAATGCAATGCAAAAAAAATAATTTACTCATTCAAACCAAATCAGTCAGTGAAAAATTATAGTTATTAAAAAAAGACATTTGTTAAAATTTGAGGATGGTACCTCATCCCATTGGTGTCCAATGACACTCGTATTCAAAACAGCACCCCGGCTCTTTTCCACCCATATCTTGCTGAATAAAAAGCAAACCACCCTTGACACATGTTAATGAAATTTGTAACAAACACAGATTGTTTGTTATTATAAAAGGGCTGGTTCAAATGCAGAACAGATGGATACCACCAAAATGGAAGTCAAGGCCTTGTGCTCCCTTTTGGTTCTGCTTCAATCCTCCTGCACTTTGGGTGATGGTTTGAAAAAAACTACTAATTCCAATTCCTAAAAGAAGCATATAAAGCACTTCCTGTCAGGTCAATTCCTTCTCTAGTGAGTCTCCTTACCGTTGGCACACCATAAATGCCTCTTCTCAGCCCTGCCTTAAACCCTTTGACTTCAGATCTATGAATTCTGCATTTTTTTTTTTTTTGTCTGATGCCATGATCCATATTGATGACAGACTGCTCCTACATTTTGTTTCTTGTTCTGGTCTTCTATCTCTGATTTTTCTTTGTCTCTATGAGGAAAAACCTGCACAAAAGCATAATTTCACATGTGGAATCCCATACATCATGGGCGTATGGTCTTTTGTAAGGTGTATGACTATTGCAGCCTTAATTCATGCTGAATGAATTGGCAGCAATAGTGAAGGAAGACCACCTTTGCCCATAGTTGAATCCCAAGGGCTTTCTGCATTCTGACTTAGGTCATCTTGATGGTTGGCAATGAGCAGCATCTTGCTATTGGAAAACAATGTTAGCAGATGTCAGCAAGGGGAGGGTTACTCAAGGCTACTTTTCAGGGTCTTTAGATAACTTTGGGGTTTTGTTAAATTCCCTATGTTCAGCAATTTCTCTGCTGGCAAATTGCTGTTATTAATAAATCATTGTATAACTAACACCATGTGCTATTATGCCTTTCACAACAAGTAGCACAGTTCGTCAGGCAACGGTGGGGTTTTGATGTTACCATGCACAATAGGGTGGGTGGAAACAGCTGCTTTAGCACTAATTTCTATTGAGTTATTCTCAACTTAATACATTCCATTATTATTTGGCCTCTTTTATTTACAAATACATGCACAAAAAGTCATTCAGATTCCATCAAATATTGATAATTTATTGACAATTAGGAAGACAGATATACTCATTTTGGGTCCAGGATTGATTTGAAACCAAGATCACATGCCAGGCTGGATACAAAAAATAAGGATCACAAGACAAGTGGTCTAAGGAGACTGTAACATGACTATACACGAGGATGAAGTGACACTGTGTGATTCTATTACCTTGGTTATTACAGCCCTCTTAGCACAGATGTTGCTCCTGCCACTTTCACCCCTCCCATCCAATTGCCTTTTGATTTATTCTGTCTTAACAGCCTTTGCTTATCTGTTGCTTACATTTACTCTTGGCCTCTGATATCTCAGCACCACAACTGCCTATTTCCTTCCCTTTGTCTTTCCCTTTCAGTTGCCACTACCAATTATTGATTCTTTTTCATGATCAGAGCACTGACCAAAGAGCAGGAATACACTAGCACATCATCACTACCATCCATTTTGAATGAATTTCTCATACTGAGTCCACTCAAAGGCAGTGAGCCTGCCAAGGTGGTGTTCTTGTTGCAGTGAGTACAATAGAGGGCATATGTCATGGCCATCTTTGTCTAAAAAGTCACTCACTATTGATTTTCTCAGCAAGGCATATGGCTTGGACTTCATATAAAGAAACCAACGTACAGAAGGTTTTCTAATGTTTGCTTTGCCTCTAAGTTCCATAAAAGGCACTTGTGTATTAATTCAACTGATTTGGCTATTTCATATAGAAAAGGATAGCTAAAGTTTGAATTAAAAAAATGAACTAAATACCAGATGTCAAAGATCTATAAGAGTAAAAGGTGATAGGTGAAAATACAGAATTTTCTGAAAGGTGATAAGTGAAAAGCAGAATTCTCTGCTCCTTTATTTTTAAGACATTAAATCAAATGAAAATAATGCCAACAGCTCACAGTTTGCATCTTCATAAGATTTTGTAATGAAAGCCATGGAGACAAAGTATCTATTAAGTTCCACATTTGGCATGTTTAAGAATACTATTATTCTACTCTCTGTGCTAAAGAGAATATTGAATCTTAGGTAAATGCAGAAAGAGCCACTGAGCCAAAGTACTTTTGATGGAGATAATAAAAATGAAGGCCAAATTGACTAGAGGAGGTGGTTCAGTTCTCACGAAGTACATAGAAAGGTTACATGCTCATCTTTCTACAATCAGCATTTCTAGTCATGAGTTGCTTAAACCTCACATTCCCTTTAAGCAGCTCATCTGGAGAGTAACAAACGGATGAACATTCCAGTGTAAAATGGATCCCTGGTTATTGGAACAAAGTTACAGACATGAATTAATACTGACTTTGCTTCCAGCTCCCTTCCCTACCTCCCTCTCCACCAAGGAAGTTAGAGTGATGCAGACTAGCATTGAACTTAAAAAAGAAATGACCTTAAAAATAACCTTTAGCTTTCAATACTCACCAATTCATTGTAATTCAGTACTAATTCATAAGGAAGATGAGAAGGGGAAAATGGAAAAAAAAAAGGAAAAAAGCAATTGTTTAGGGACGGGCATGTTGGCACATGCCTGTAAGTGGCAGCCTAAGAAGCTGCAGCCGGGGCCAGGGATAGCAGTTTGAGTCCCACTGGGGGCACATAGGGAGACCAAGTCCCAAAATAATAGCTGGGCGTGGTGGCAAGCACCTATAATCCCAGCTACTTGGGAAGCTGAGGCTGGGGATTGCCTGAGTCTGTGGTATCCAGGGCAATGTGTGCCTGAGTTTCCACAGGCAAAAATAGTGAGACCTTGTCTCAAAAAAAAAAAAAAAAAAAAGCAATCTAGTAGCTAGAAGGAAAAAAATATTGTTTAATTTGCATTTTTAGTTTTTTTTTTATTCATTGCACCCCTCTCCCCCCTCCCTCCCCACTCAGGTCACCCTAGCTATAAGATCCATCAGGACAAACCTTCTCCAACATCAAGTAACACTGAAAATACTACCATCTCCAAACATCTAGTGCCCCCTACCTCCTCCTACTTGGGCTCATATAGCAACTGAGTGGAAGAAAGGTGAACTGCATTTTTCTTTACCTTAAGTCAGTCCTGACAGAACAGCAAGGATCTAAAAGATCACTTCAGTCAGAAGTTGTTTATCTTTCTGGGTAGCCAAATCAGTAGTTTACAATATATCTGCTATATATTAACATATAGCAAGATATGACACTAAAGCTCACAAAAAAGAAACAATCACTCAAGAGTCTGGGGGATGCTTTTCAGGAAAAGAAAATGGTAAACAGCTCTGAAATCCAGACAATCATAGATATAGGAATTAGAAATATCATTTGAGGAAGATAACAAGTCACCATGGCTGCAAAAATGAAGGGTGCACTATGGTGTGAGGGGAGCTCGAGGGGCTGGTGAGTTCCTATATCATCTGCACAACCACTGAGAAAAGTTCAACCAACATCTGGAGTCTGTTGTATTAGTGTATGATTCCATGCATATGTATTAAAGTAGTAAAGCAAACTAAATAAATGCTTAGGTTTAAATAACAGGCTGGTAGTCATGAGAAGGGGTTTAGGGGGACAATGGTGGATGGGAACAAGACAACTGGTGGTAATAAAACGTTGTACACCTGAAACTTGAATGATCTTATGAACCAATGCTACTTGAAAGTAAAATAAAATAGTCAAAATAAATAAATGAGAATTTAATTGAATTGCAGATGGCAAGAGTAGAATAAGTTGGGTTATCACAGTATAGAAATAATGCTGGTTTGTACCAGAGATGGGTTATGGATTAAGGAGAGAAGATATTTCAATAAAGACCTATACTATTTCAATATGGTAAGGGAAAAAATGAAGTCATACAGAATTATGGTTATCAGGAAGGAGAATATATAGCATCAGTCATAAAGCCTTCTCTGGTCCCACTCCCATACAGTGATTTCAAAGGTCATGAGGAAGGATCATTTTTATCTTAATCCCCAAGAGCTCCCCATTGTGGTTCTCCTGGGCAACAGGTTTTAGGGGAAACTGTAATGGACAGCAAAGCTTACCAGTGGTCTCCAATATTGAATATTTGATGCTGATCCCTGTATTTCAGACTCAAACATAATTTCATGATGAAAGTAGTTCATTGTCTATTCCAGGGGTAGTTACCCATAGAATGATCTAAGTGTGAGCACATCACTACCTACTTAAGATACTTCAGTGACTCTCAAAAACATATCCTGGGTTGAGTCTAAATTCATATTAGAGATTTAAGCTCTACAGATTCAGATAGCTTGCCTCTTCCCTGAGAGACTCACCTCCATGTTTTACCACATACTTTCTACTGTCCCATTGTTCTGTGTTTTCACTCAAGTTCTTTCTTTAACCTGGAATATAGGTTCTTGAAATTGTTGATCCTCCTTCTTCCATAGGTATTAGCTCACCCATTAACTCAGGAAATGTATTTTAGATCTTGAGAATTAGCACATTATTTATTATCAGGCTTCTAAAACATATTATGCTTACCACCTCTTTGCTGCACTAGAAACTCTTGCTGGTAAATATACTTCCTCACTAGACTGAGGAGAGGTTATAAATGCTTCAAAGGAAAGGACATATCTGCTACCTATAATGTCGTAGATAATTATTCAAAAATGGATAACATTTCTACAATGTAGTATTCCTTTGCCAATTAATATATTTCTAGATGGAGTAATTTTTTTCCTTTCTTACCCTGGTTCTGGCAGAGAGATGTGGAAAGAATTCAAGCCTAATATTACTATACTCAATGAGTACTATTTAAAGATCAACAAAGTTTTTTTTTTTTTTTTGATTGTTGTTGTTTTGGTTTAATTTGGTTTTTTGCTGGACTAAGTGTATTATCTACCAGGTTTTTTTGATGGAGGAAAAGTCATGAATTCAAGTGAAATCTATACTCTTTACTGACAAACTTTCAGTGAAGTTTTTATAGAAATGACAATTTTCCAGGATATTTCAGTTTATTTCACCACATGAACGATAGATTGAATTAAGCTATGATTTCTTGAAAAGGTGGTAGCTATATTTCACAAATATTTTTGATAAAATAAGGGGTGAAAACAGCTATCATGAAGAAATGTTATTTGGAGAATTTTTTATCATTATCCACAGAGGGATACGTTGTAAAAGAAAGCAATTTTACTACCAGAGTTTCCATCTTGGAAGCTGGTATATTCAGTTGTGCACATATTAAGGAAACATAGCTAAATTTATATCTGTTCCACAAATTTCACTTTATTATGTCCATAGAAACACAATCTTATTCCTGTGCCTTAAAAGGGGGCACTTTCTTATAGACCTGCCCTTAGACCGGCAGAAAACATGTCCACATACTCAAGATATTTATGGGTGGAGCCTAAAAAAGATGTATCATGAACAACATGGCTTTGAAATTTCAAGTTGCATTTTCGTGATTCAAGAAAAAATTGCACTCTGTTCCATACTGCATTCATGTTTATTTTTTGCTGACCTAAAGGGAGAATATAATTGATGCTTCCAGGCAGATGTACCATATCTATTTTGTGGCTCTTATATCTCCAGAATATCCTGGCAGTGTTCCACACGTGGCTGACATTTTGAGACGTGTATAGCTAAAAATGACATGATATGTAAAATGTTCCTCAATTTAGATTTGTTCAATGTTTTCTGAAAGTTAAATATAGACTGGGTATTTATGGAAGGAATAACATTGATGTGGTGCTGTCTTTTCAGTCAATCTCATCAGGGACATATACTGCTGATTTGTCCCATTGCTTGTGACTGACTCAACAATCAGTGTATCTAGGTGGTACAAGACAGGATTTTTCACTGCAAAGTCATTAATACCTCCTTGTCATTAACAAGTATCTTGTGGAGACATACTTTTGGAGGTAAACATCCTGTTATTTCTGAATCTTTCACCCACTAGTTTTAACATTTATACTAGTCTGCTTAGGTTAATATGACACAAGTGGAAAATTATTCTTTAGCAACTGTGACTCCTTTTATATTTATTCACTTATTTTACTCTAAGGAAGAGTTCCGCTGTGCTCTCCATTTATTTATACATTCATTAATTCGATTAAATCAATGTGGAGTCTTGCATAATGAGTTATAATCCTTTACTATGATTTCTTTCAATACTCAAGTTGTCTCAGATTTGGCCAGTAGGAGTTCCTTTTAGGTGGCTGCTGTTTCCTTTTCACATGTTCAAATCCAGGTGCGCTATATAAGATGACTAATCTTCACATTTACATTCAATATTATTAACCACAAAGAAAAACTAGAACTATCCTTTTTAAAGGACAAATGAATCTCACAGTTGAATGTAATCCGTAATCTAGTACTCCTGTAATAAAGGCCATTCTTAAACAATAATAATGAATGAATAAGGTTTCAAGATTAAAATATTATATGAATGTTTATTTCTCTAATTATACTAGGTCAGAAAAAATGCTTTAAAAACATACTTTGAAGTATCTTGGGGAAGCAGGAATCACATCTGCAACTTAATCTTGTATATGTCAGATAACAAATCAACATGTCTTTCTCTATATATAGATATAGTATGCACCTATAAAATAAGTACACAAAGACAACACTAAAGTAAAAATATGGTAAAATACTAACAGAAAATTCTCAGTAAAGTTCTAAAGGAAATTTTTTGAGCTATTTTGCAGCTTTTCCCAAGTCTAAAATAAGTCAAAAAAATTTAAGAAAATGTTTTGGTCTTGACCGACTCATCTCATGTGGTAATTCCTCCTGAGGATATAGTCCCATCAAACGCACATCCATTCCTTGCCTGGGTACAGTTTCTAGAAGATGTGCCCATAGGAAGACATTTACCCCACTGGGTATTTCTAGTTATTGGACTGACCCCAAATACAACATCTTAAAACTTAACCCCTGTGATGCTACCCGTGACTTTGGAGCAAAATAGAACAATCCTACCCCCAATTCTAAAAGGAGTCCCTGGACTAGAATGCGTCCTGGCTATTCTAGGCCAAGTTAACTATTACAGAGATGAAGTATCTCAAACCATCACATGGCTGTCTTCTTGGTTATGGGGCCAACCATGGGATCTCATGCTTCATTTAATTTAATTTAAATATGGAGTACTTCAAACTCTTGATTCCTAAAACCTGTGGTTTCATTTTTCACTGGGTCCTCCAATTTTTATACCCAGGCTCACTGCAAGCCTATAGGGTAACTCTGTTCACTAGACACCACTGCATATAAGGCTTGACTAGAAAACAGCCTATTGTGCCAAGAGAAAACATTTGTCATTCAAATGTCCATAATGTAGACTGTACACCATATCCATGCTCCTTCTTGGCTGGATACCTGTGTCAGGGCACAGGTTCATCTGGAGGCCCAGATTCCCCTGTGCTTCAGTAACATTCACACATGATCACATCCTATCAAGATTTTGGAGAGTAGAATAAGATTTCCACTAGACTTTGGCTGCATTCTTCCAAAGAGAGGAGAAAGAGGGTTTTAAACTTTTGTGTAGATTGTACACAGTGCAAAGACTCAGTCTTAACATATTTTTCATTGCCTGTAAATAATTTCCACATTCTGAAAAGGGGGGAAAGAAATAGTGAAGGTAGAGGAAACAGCCTCAGGCTCTTTCAAGATTGTACACAGCACAGGAGAGTTGTACAACTATAGTGACTCACCTACCCCAATTCCCACCTGACCACTTCTTTATTGCAGTAAAGATAATCAGGAGCTATGCACACACCAAGAAGGACAAAGACAGTTTTTATAATGATGTCCTTGTGAGCTATGGATTTTTTAAGAAGCCAGATGCCTGTGCCCCTTGGCACAGTTATGCTGTAGAGCTAGCAAATGTCCTTTCAAGGAACCATAGCTGTTATGTTTATTGTTCTCAAACCCAGTGAAACAAAGGTGATATCTAAAGCTCGATACAGGCTCACAGGTCAATACTATGTGGGTAATGCAGTTGACACTTAAAGGAGATTACTATCTAACAAGGGAATCAATCAACAAGTAACTTCAAAACATCTGATTCTGAGTAAATTACAGTAAGTATAAGAGGGGAACTGCCAACCATATACTATGAAAATTCAAAGGTGAATATCTAGATTTTATCAATTTTGAAACTGGAGATGCTAGTGGATATGTCTTTCCCAATGTTTTGGGAGTAACTATCATTAAGGGATTGCTAGTGTAGGTTTTACAAAGGGAACAGCACACAAGATGGGCCTGTGGAGTAGGGGCTGGGTGAGGTGAGGAGGGGTGGGGAGTGTGAGAAGGAAATGAGGGAGGAGAAAGAATAAAAGTACACAAAGGAATTAGAAAGTAAGTTCCATAGCCAGCTGGACTGCTCAGTAAACTCACCCCAACCAGTTGGATATCATCTGAGATATGGCTGGAAATGTAGTATAAGGCTGAATTTGAATATCAGGCAGATGGAACTCTATGTACTTAAGTTTGTCTCTAATTTAGTGGTTATGAGGGGACCATGACAGTTTTTAGCAGGTGAAATCCCTTATCAAAGTCCTTGAAGCAGAGATCTATAATCAGGTTTAATTGGATGGCTCTGTTTTATAGTTTTCAAAAAGGATGCTAACAACTCCTCCCTCAGAAACCCCCCCCCACCTCCCCATAAAAACCAAAACAAAATGAGGTAATACTGTTTTTACCATCATTCTATAAAATTAGCAGTTTCATAGCTTTTAAGTGAGATTCTCCAGTCACTGTTGGCACAACTGCATGGATATTTTAATTATGTCTTGAGTGGTATGTTAAAATTATATTCAGGATATACCATATTTCATAGATCTCTTTTTCAAAAACAATAAGATAGTAGTTTCCACTATGTCTTATTACAATTAGCCAACTAGCTATGTGATTATCATAGGCAAGTGTTTCTCCTTTTCCCAAGTCCCAACTCCAATATTGGAGCACAGGCCCAAACAGGTAAGAAGGTTTCACCGACCAAGGGTTAATGATATAAGCAAAACAGTATGTAAGCAGATGAAGAAGAGGGAGAAAATGGGAAGAAAAGTAATGGCAAAGTAGCCAAATGTTCACCCATGAAAATAAACAACTATGAATAATTGAATATTCCTGGTCTTGACAACCGTCCAGCAACAGAAGTAACAGATGCCATGGTGGCCCATCTACCTCCAGCTTGACTGAATCAGACAAATGAGAGAAGGCCTGCGGGAGTCATTCCCTAGAGATGGACTTTTGCCAATGCTGGGTGGGAAGGGGGGGAATGATATGGGCTGGCTTTATTTTTACCTTTTGAAATGGGATCTTGGCAAATTTCAGTGCCAAGCAGTTTAGATGAGCAGTCAACAGCTCTCTGACAGTGTAGAATTATTCAGGAAAATAGCTTAAGATAGGCATTTTCACTCCTAAAACAAAGCCCATACTGTATTTTGCCAACTAAAGTAGCAAATATGTACTGATGTTTTTCTTTTAGAACATTTTTTGGTAATTTTTAAAATTTTCTTATTTTCATAGAACAGCAGTCATATGTGTATAATTGTTTCCCTTAGATATGGCCCTCCCATCAATTCACCCCTATACCACCATCCAGCTCCCCCGGTTCCACTCTGGTCACTCCAATTCCTATCTCGATGCAAGGTCTTGGTTGATGCTTGGCCCAGCAGTCTCTATTTTTTTTGAGCAATGTCCTTTTTCTGGATGAAGACTTGTGTTCCTGCAATGCAGCAGACCAGGGTGCTCAGATCTTCAGGAGTAACTTGAGGCAGATAGCATGATCAAGCAACTCAGGAACCTCTCATAGGGCAGGTGTGTGGTGTGGCTCTCCAGGCTTCTATATTTTGGTGCTTCTTATGGTGGAGATGGTCTCCTTTCTTCCAGATGCGTGTAGTCACTGGATTCTGTGCCTCTTCATCTGTGCTGGTTGTATCCTCCATTCCAATTATGTCACATGTGACATACATTGATGCTTCTGAGCCTGATAGTTCTGGCATCTGGTGCTGGAAACCCAACTCTCAGCCATTTGCAGACTTCAGCAGGTGGTTGGTCCAGCTCCTCTTTTCTCTCAAGGTTTCCATTTCTGTCATGGGGCTTCAATCACATTTCTGGGACTTTCCTCCCCCATTGGAGGGAGAGACCCTCACTTCCATTGCATGTATCTCTGAACCAGGAGTTTGGTTCCCCAGACCCTGGAGATGCTGTACCTGGAGTTCCATGATAGGTCATCACTATAGTCAGTCTCACAATTTTTTTATGGTTCCCACCACCAACTCAACTAGGATCAGTGTCAGGCCTGAAGGCAGAGCGTACTAATCCCCTTTCCCAGCCTAAGACCCCTGGCAGAAGCTGCCAGCCCCCACCACACACCCTTGCACTATATACTAATTTTAAACACATGACACAGAAAACATATGTATGTATATATGCACATATACAAGTATGCACACATACACATATATACCAATATATAAATGTCTTGTCTAGAATATATATGTATATATATAACATGTGTGTATATATATCTATATAGATATATCTATATAGATATATATATCTATATATTTATATAGATATATATATATCTATATATCTATATATAGATATATATATAATATATGCGATGACTTGACCAGGAATGTAATTTATACCCTGAAAGAGGAAATAATCACTGCTTTTTTTTTAAGTACTACTTAAATGTGTATGAATTTTTTTTTCTGTGATGATTTTCAAACTCTCACCTAACAAGGATTAATTTGGCCTAACAGCAAGAGCATTCTAGGGAGGGGTAAAAGTATTTAAGATCTGGTTCCCTGTTTACCACTGACTGGCAGGGTCATATAATCCTTCTGAACATAATTTTTGCTGTTAAATGTGGCGTCTGGGTGACTCCACACATCTCAACTAGTGCTTTATAAAATCTATAGCTAGGTTTATCTTGTTATTTAAAGCATGGTCCACAGACCAGCTGGAAGCATCAGCATCAGCCAGGGACCGTATAGAGTTAGCATATAGAATTTCAGACCATGGATTGGTCTTAATGAATCACTTTAATTGAATCATCTGAATTTTAATAAGATCCCAGTTGATGTGTATGCATGTTAATCTTAAAAAACACTATGTCTGAGCAAGACAGCCCAAAGCTATCTGATTTTGGAATTACCTATGTAGCCTCACACAAATGCTGCTTCCTTTGACTTTCCTCCAAGGTCTGATCTAACAGTTGGGAGGGAGAAGACAGGAAATCTACATATTTAACTAATATTCTATTTCAAGGAAAATATTAATTTCATAAATAATTAAATAATTGTGTTTATATGCTTTCCCTTTAAAATGGGATGATCTCTAAGTGATATCATGCCAGTCAGTTTCCTGGTATTTTTGTAGAGATTAGCTAGCCTGACAATAGCAAGAGACCAGTCAATAGTTACCCCTCAGCTGAATGGCCCAGCTGCCAGAAAGGTTTTGCTGATACATTTTGAAATATTTGAAATCTTAATGGATCATTGCTTAAATGGAGAAACCATAAGGAGCTATGATGTTGAATTATACTAATGTAATGACTAATATATAAATGATACTAATTTTGCAAAATCCCCTAAAGACAATTGTCATCAGATTCAAAAGCTACATTCATCTATCAAAATTCTTATCTAGCACATTAAGATGTCTTTAGTTCTTCCAAAACTAATCTTAAAATGAAGAAACATGGTGACAATTATATCCAATTTGGCTTTTCATTTATTGGGAATAAAGACTATCCTCATGTGCAATATGTTATTTGCTGGGAAGTGCTTGCAAGTAGCAGCCAGAAATCTCTTATTTCAACAAAACATGAAAGTTATAAAAAAAAAAAAGGGAGGGGGGTTGTTTTTCTCCTACAAGCAAATCAAAATAATTTCAAGCAGGGTCCTAAAGGCAGTTTTCTTTCCCTTCAGTTTTGATGCCATTAAACATAGTTAAATTTCAATTTACATTTTAATATATACTTGTCCCCAAGTCAAATACAATATTTAATGACAAATTATGTCTTGATGTACATAAATAATTTTAAATGAATTAAGGAATATGTCACTTGCTATGTAGGAAGACAGTGAAAATATTTTATAAATATTACTAGAGTTCATATTAATTGCATAATATAGGACTTAATGATATAGTGATTTTTTTAACTTAAAAAAACACATGCTTATCCTATTAATATATGCATATAATGTACAGGAATAACAAAATGATTTTTTAATCCCTTAAGATATCTCTAAAATGGTTATCACAAAAGTGTTTCATGACTATAGAGGTGGGAAGAGATAGAATTTTCCCTTTTTAACCTTTGATCCTATCATGATGGGAAGAGTTGGAGAACTACAACTGGACTTAGGATGGATGTTAAAAGATTTCATAAGAGATAATCTACAAAATGATTGCTAAGGTACTACGATTTCAATTCAGTTAGCTCTGTAAATATTAACACACCTTCTAGTGAATAATGTTGGTGCTCTGGAGGATCAAATCTGGCATAAATTGGTAGCTAAAGACTGTGAGAGTTAATGGTTGCCTGCTAACCACTCCTACTTTTCAAAGACTATAGTTATCAATATCTCTAACTCTTAAAATAGATCTATGAAGTAGGCACCCCTTTAACATCAAAGCCTTCATGAAGTACACAGACTGGTGAATACTAGTGAAGGTAGAACTGGAAACCAACAGGTGTCTGTGACTTGGCTTTCAAGTCTCAGGGTATACAAGTGGAGTAAATTCAAAGTAGTCAGCAGGGCATAGTGGCGCGTGCTTGTTAGCAACAGTCTGTGTAGTCGTGGCTGGGACTGGGAATTGCAGTTCGAGTCCCACCCAGTGAAACATAGCAAGACCTAGTCCCCAAGAAATAGCTGGGTGTGGTGGCACATGCCTGTAATCCCAGCTACCTGGGAAGCTGAAGCTGGGGATTGCTTGAGCCTGTGGTTCCATGGGTTTAAAAAAAAAAAAAAAGACAAGAAGCCAGGGTAACAGGCGCAGGGGTGCTTAGAAGTGAGAAATAAGATCTCTATGATCAAAGATCATGAGAAACTAAATAGTATGGGTTTGAGTCATTATTTGCTAAACTTTATAAGCAAAGGGAAGACTGGAGTTTTCTATCAGGCAAGTGATAATCAGGAATTAAGAGAGCAGTAAGGTGGTGGCAGAGATTGGAGGGAAACAGAACAATGAAATGTTATTTACAACGGTTTATAGAATGGGCTGAGCAAGTTTCAGAAAAGTAAAAGAAGTAGAAGAAAGGGAAAGGCCAACTTGAGAAGAAAGAAAATGAAGGGCATGTGATGAAATCCCCTTTGCTTTTCTTTAGTAACAGCCCAGAGGGCAATGAGCTTTCGTCTGATTAGGGTCAAATACCCTAATCAGAAAACAAGGAGAAAGCACAGATGTGCTAAGGGAGAGTAAAGACAAACAAATCCCCTCTCTCAGGTGATCAGCTGCTATAAAAGCAAAGAATTGGTTGGCTAAAATTAACTAACTAAATAGCTGTAGGAAAAATGTTTCCCATGGTTCTTACATCAAAATTACAGCTCACCAAATGACCTCCTCTCCTTGGCCTGTGAGGACCCAGTCAACACCGAGGGAAAGACCTCCCAGATTGCCAGTATTCTGAAGGTGAAATGCATATTTTGAGAGGTAGATTTCATTTCCTAAGAAACATAAATGTCTCTGCAAATAGCAATTTGCTCCTATTTCCAATCCCTAACCCATCGACATCTGCTATGAAGAATTCCTGGAGTCCTCAAATAAATCCCTCTTGTCCCGTATTCTTTATGGCACTCTCAAAAAGCAACATTTGAATAAAACAACAATAACCATCTCTGCCCTGCAGCTCTCAATTTCCTTCTGAAGGGGTTTATACATTCCTGGACACACAAAGGAGGTTTTATAGCAACCCTTTGGGGTAGGGGAAGGGGAAGGGAGTAGGATGAAGACATTTTAAAGGAGGAGAAAGGAAGTTTTTGTGTTTATAAATATGTTTGAGATTATAAAAACATTGATGGGAAAATATGATAAAGGAATCCTCAAACTCATTGGAAAAGCAATCTCTTTCCAGTGTGTTTTTTTTTAAAGTCTTACTTGGGTCAAACAAATGCAGTCTTAAAACCCATTTCCATGCTTTAAGGTTCTGAGGAAAGAGATTTAAAAGTAGGCTATAAAAATCCCTTAATGCCTTTAATGTCTTCTTTTTGCAGATTTGCTGGAAAGTACGGTAAACAGTCATTGCTCAACTTTTCCCATCAATGCCCCTTGAACTCTGTCATTGATGATGAGCAGCAGGATCCATTTGTGTGGTTTCTTTCTCTCAGGAACAGTTTTTCCTGGCATTGTTGAGACACCTGCACTCTGACAATCTAGGCAGAATCTTTCTCTCCACTGATTTGCTGATTGTACTCCAGAGGAAATTATCAAACATTTAAAATACAATTTTAAAAGAGTAAATTTAGTAGAAGTAGAGACGGCTCTGGGGGTTTCTAGCTGTCCTCTAAGTCTACATTCTGCAGAAGCATCCATCCAAAGCCACTCTGCAGCCTCCTGCATCTTGTCTGCATTCCTACAGGCCAAGGTCACGCACAATGTACTCACAGGCTATGCGCACGGAGGCCTTCCTGCTCTTGGAGGTCCCCAGGTGACTCCATGCCACACACTGGCACCAATAGTCCTCTGGCCCATGGAAGTCTTCCACCTGCTGCCTGGTGACGTTGATAAATACCTCCCGGACCTTCAAGCCTGATGGGAAAGAGAGAGCAAGTCCTCTGAGGCTGTTGCATGTCTCAAACAGGAAGTTAAGGCTAGCCAAACCTTTTCTTGTTAATTAAACAATTCTGTTTTTAATCAAGGCAAGATTTTAATTACTTCGACAATAATATATTACTGCTAATTAAATCTCAACAGCTGAGGAAGCTGCAAAGAACAAGTGTAAAGTATTACCAACCAATGCAGCTCAAACACAATATAATAATTCTCACAGTACTTTGACACAGTGTTCTTTCTTTTCCTCCTCCATGTAAGATTGACTATAAGGAAAGCAGCACCAAATTAACTGCTGCAATTTGAAAGGTAACGGTACCCAAAAATACCAAGTTCAGAGGCATAGTTCCAGGTGGCTTCAATGCTCCTATCTCTGGAAGAGAGAGGAAGAAAGCAAATCTGTGGGATGGATAAATTGGTTGGGAATTAAAGGAAAAGCCAAAGTCTCAGTTTCAAAGATTTGGAAAACAAATCTGATGCAGGCAAGTTGAATCAATTTGTTGAAGAGACTTAGAGAGGCAAATCCAGTAAATACCCAAGTAGCAATGACTTAAGGAGGTAAAGAAAAAAAAAAAAGACTATGATTACAGAAAGAGCATCTAAAATTACATGAATAAAAGCGAAGAGGCTGAACTTTTAATATATCACTCCTTTCTTCATCATCATATAAGACAACTTCTTTGTAGTTCCTATTAGGGAGGATGAATTTCTTCCAAAGATAAAGGACTCTCAGCATTTCTCTCTTGAAGGAGGACAGTCACCTTCACAGAGTGTCAAGAATGAAAGGTGACAACCCTCACTAGCCATTTTTGTTCAAGCGTCACAAGCAGAATAGCAGCCTTAAGAGTAAGTTAGTTTTCTCCAAGCAATAAAAGTATGCTCTGAAAAAGACAGCATGGGAGCAAAAGAGATGATGCTTATTGAATCCACTTAAGTGCCTAGCTTCATGATAAGCCTTTAACCTATTCACTTATGACATTTCCACAACAGACTGATATAGCAGATGCCACTTTATCTTCAACTCTGTAGAGAACTGTGACTTTAGAGAGTCTAGGCCATTTTTTAAATTTTTAATTTATTTTTAACTTTGTTTTTAAGTTGATTGAACATGTATATATTTTTACATCATTGCAAATGCTGAGTTTCTCCCCATGAACTGTCTTTGTAATCTCTTGTGTTCATGAGTCTAGGTCATTTGTCCATAGTCAAACTGTCTATAAGTCTGGAATCCAGGATTCTGAATCCAGATCTGTCATACAAAAATGAACTCAGTACACAGATCCTTCTTGATTCAATGCTGTCTCTCTATATATTAGGTAATTATACTTAATTATGGAAATAAGACCAATCCATGGAACTTTTCAAGAAATATTAAGTGTATAACTCTTTTGCCTTTAAATTCAAAAGGACTACAAAGCACATAATCTAAATGAACCAGAGACTTTTGGTGGTAGGGGTGGAAGTTGATTATATCTTGAGTATGGCAGGATTTCAAGAATAATGAAGGTGTAAGATTAGTCAGTTTGAGGGAAAATTTCCTCTGAACCAATCAATAACATGTTATTCATAGGGTGTGATGAGAATTTTATAGCCGCATAAATCACCATGTACAATTGAAGCTCTACTTCCTTTATTTGTAGGAGGAACCACATATAGAAAAGCATCTTGATGACAGTTGATAATTCACATTTCCACCATTTGTGGAAAGAACAGAGATGTATGAGTATTGAAAACTGTCTCCTTCACCAAATAGGTAAGAAGCCTTAGAAGGTTGGGTTTTTATTGTTCATATTTTTGTTGCTATCCTTTTTTCTTTTTTCCTTTTCTTTTAAATAAAAGTACTGTGAGTGGGAGGACAAGGACAGGGAGAAGGCAGAGCTGGCAGGTAACAAAAAATGAAGAGTATCACAGAAATGTGAAGTAAAGTAAGATATAAAAAAGGTTTGTTAGGACAAAAAGTAAAGGTGTGCCTAGCTTTGGCATTAGAAAATAAGACTGAATAAAAATACAGAACTAAGCTGGAGAGAATAAGACTTGCTTTATATTTTTTTCATTGATTGGAGGAAAATGGTGGATTATCTACTTTGAATACTAAAAGGAATTAGAGAGAACAACAAATGAATGTGCAGAGGTAGAATAAGTTTGATATGCCAGGGTTCCCTCGTCATAAGCCTGACCTGGTTGATGATGTAAAATACTGATGTACAATACTCCAACCATTTGGAAATCAGGGTCACCTAAGAAACATTCAATGAGTTTGAAAGGTCACAAATATATGTTCACAGGAATGGGGGACAATTCTATATTTCCCCCATTGTCTCTTCTGCACAAGATTAAGCTTTTTGAAATGAAGACAAACATTACCTTGCAATGGTTCAAAGATCATCATGTTCATAAAACAGAGTTTCTAAATATCAAAGACTGTCATGATTTAATCTTGGGGCCACGAGATTATTAGGGACCCCAAGAATCTGTTTTAACAAGGTATGGGTCCAACAGGTAGAAATGGAAAGGAAGTTTATATGCACAAGTCCATAGAAGCAGAAGGCACAGTGTGCCATACTGGGCCACAGGGGAAGCAACAGGGTCAGGGAGGCAGCAAGGGGAGGGGGGTATGCGGGGAAGAATCTTGATTGTGCTTCCAGTGAGAAGAAATAGGAGAGGCAGAGTAAGCAGGTTTTGAACTGACTGATATGAATAATCTAGTAGGCTATGGAACATAAAAGTTATTCCTAATCCTCTGGTACCAGGTCCTGAAGAATGCTGGCCTACCACCTGAGAGTTTCACAGAAGTGGCTGGAGGTATGAGTTGTGAACTGGTTGGTTAAATATGCAAGGTCTGCTCCTAGGCTAGCTCTGATTAGGAATTCTCAGGAAGGCAGTCCTGCAGAGTCAGCAAGAAGATGCCAACATGTCAGAGCATAAATCATTAACGCGAGAACAAGGTTACCCCACATGAACAGACAGTTGCATTTCTGGTCTGGAATGCACAAGCGGTGGGTCATTTACCTTTACATACAGTTATGACCTTCATGAGGTCATAACTGAGCTTATCTCACCTATTGTACGGAAACTTTGCAACTCCTCATTCAGAGTACCACTGTGAGAAGTAGTGAAGTCATGTTTTCAACATTCAAATGATTTAGTTGAGTTCTTTGCAGAGGCTCCTTAAGGGACTGTAGAGGCAAAAGAAATATAAACCACTGATTTCCAGGGTACATTTTCCCTTGAGGAAAATCAGGATAGCAGTCTTCTTGAGAGGGCCACAAAAGTGATAGCATAATTTCCCTGACGGTACATTTTCTTTTTGGATTAGGCCTTGTTCAAGGATGAGGTCCTCAGTAGTCTTGCAACCAGTTCTTCTAGGAGAACCCTATTGTACTATTTCTGATTTTAAGAATTAACACTCTTGAATACAATTCCTATTTTTTTCAAATAATAATTATTTATCAACTGTTTATTCTGTATAGCTATGTCTAGCACACACACACACATCTACATATCTACACATGAGAAACATCCATGGGAGGCAGGGCTATTTATACCTCCCACTGAAGTTCATTCAACAGAAATACAGAGAACCATCTCCTACATTCCAAGAGATGACAGCTAACTGTTTATAGAAAGTGCTACAGGGGAGCAAACATTCCAAGCAAATAGAAGATGGCATCTCATAAATAAGAGTAGTACTGCACCTGATGACTTGTGTAACTAATAAGCCTGGAAAAGTCCAACCCTTTAAATTATTGTGCAAATTATAACCATCAGCCTTTGTTATGGAGTAGAGTCTTACAGAATATAAAAATATGACTATGAGACTCATATGCTAATAAGCTCTCTGGGCTGTTGGATGGTTTAGCTGTAGATAGACTAATGTTGGCAGCCGATGAGTAATTGCCCTGCATGTACTAAGCATAACAGAGCGCACAGGACTTCATCATTTGTCAGCTTTATTTGTTTAAATGAGAAAAATGCTGACAGCAGTTATTGCTGTAATCCCCTTATTTATCAGATGGAAAACACTAGTTACTCTTAGCAGGCCTAATCCTGTTGGGAAACTGAAAGTTAGAAAATTTTCAAACTAACTGAAGGCCTGTGCTTCAGCTGTTCAAAGAAAAGAAATTTAGAGTGGAGTGGCAAAGAAATGGAGAGAGATAAAGACTGGAAATCATTTCCTTTTGGTCATCTTCTAAAAGGATTCCAGTCATTGTCTAAGATCCTAATGTGTTCTGTAGAAAATAAAGAGTCCTGGAACAGTATTTAACATTCTGCACCATGCCAACCATGCAGCCCAGCACCTACTAACAGCTGTCCCCATGCCTTTTATTTGCTGCTCATTATCACACTTCCACGAAGCCCATCAGTAGCATCCTACTGTGGCTATTGTTGCCAACCTGATCTCAAATACACCTGGTGATGGGCACTTGGGGAGGAATTTGATACAGTTCTCCGATGCTCACCACCCCTCACAGTTTTATGTTCTTTCATCATTTGGAAGTTCTCTCTCACAGGATGTTCAGCTTGCTAAATAGGATAACTACATTCAAGAAAGGAAGTGTTATGAACTCTTCCTCCTCTGAGATATCTTCGTATCCCAACCTGCATCAAAGCAGTTCAGATTGGCAAATGAGGTTGGGTTATTTTCTCAGCCTCATTCCCATGTCCATTTCCCTTCACCATGTCAGCTAAGTATTTGACCTGCTCCATGCCCAATTTCTCCCACTGTGATGCTTCATGCTTGGGCATTAGAGTTCCAAAGAAGCATTCCAAAATTATTTCATGAACAACACAGAACCTTGCTCAATTCTCTGGGAAAAGGAAACAAAAATAAAACCCTTCATAAAAAGCAACTGTCTCCTGGAACTGAGAGTTTTCCCTATGGGACCTGCATGTCCCAAGAGTGGCAGGCGCTCTACTGCCTGGAAGCAGCATTGAGGGGGTCCCTCCTTACTCTTCTATCTCCTGGAAATACAGAAAATAACCCAGTCAGCTAAAGAAATTGGTCCACCACTTATATAAAAGAATGTTTTTCACCCATCTATTACTGGTTCAGGGTTAGTGCCTAGACAATAATCTTAAACTGTATTTTGAATAATATTGCTATTATCATCATTGATTTTAATTATGCAATTTGTATGGCCATTTAATTTTCTTAATGCCATGACATAGTATTTCATTTTAACACATGTTATCATTATATCTATTTTTATTATTATTTTGCTGCAGGTTCTGTACCATAGGAGATAGATCAAATGTGTCACTTTGTTTTCTTCTATACCAGAGATAAGAATTAAACAGCACAAAAGTGCCTGGCAGAAGAAATCAAATTAACTTGATAGTCTCAATGTACATTACTGAAAAGTAGTAGTACTGAGTTCTACCTCCTATGTATCTGCTACTGTGCTAGGTGTCAAGGATGGTGTGAAAAAGGAAATGATCAAGATTCTTGTCATCAAGGAGCTTAGAGATTGGAAGGTGATACTTTCTAATCTGCCTCTACAGTGTGGTGTGACAATTGCTGCGGTCAGAGGATTGCAAACCACCAGAACACATGAGAGGAGCACCTGACCTTCAAGAGCATCAGGCTCCAGGACTGGATACCTAGCCACCCAGAAGTTTCTGCCCTCATTCAATACATAGCTTGGTCTCAGGGCAAGACTCTGATTTGGATACATGAATCTAACACATGCTTTAAGTTTCAAAACTCTCAATTTTAGAAAAGAACTTCCATGGGATGATGCTTCCATTTCATGGAGATCTCAGGTAGCCTCAGGCCAGCATGCTGCTAAAAATAGTAAATTAAATAAAGATAATTAAAAGGTAGAATCATATTTCATTTCCTGGCAGATGCTTAATTAGGGCTAAATGTCTTTTGCCACTTCATCCTAGCAACATCTATTTTGATAAGAAAAAATCATCCTTTGCGTGTACACTATTACTAATGAATACTTTAGTTGTCCCTGGATAATAACCACTCCATGCATTGCTCAGAAGAACCACAGTTCAGTCTTAAGTACAGAATCTATGAATACGCCCAAGCTCTCCAGTTTCTTTTACACCAGAGATTAGAATTAATCAGCACAGAGGTGTCTGGCAGAGAAAACCAAATTTACTTGATAGCATTTGGGAGCAACAGAAAGGGGGGCGGTTACAAGCCAGATATAGGTATGGTCAAGGTTCTCAGAAGGCAGAAAGTTGAACATGACTCAATCAAACACCATATCCACAACTTTGTGGGAAGCAATCATTACATCCAACCCTGCTACCCCATTTCTATAATCATTAAAATCAGATCAGGTTCTGAGGCCAGGTTAGAGATCATACAACTATGTTGTCCAAAGTGACCCCATTGGATCTGAGAAAAATACAAAGCCTAAATGTAAACTGAATCAATGAGTCAGTGGCAAGAAAAGTGTTATTCTATGAAAGACATGTACTTACTGAATTCATTATATTAGTCCTTTAATCTCTTGATTCTGCAGAAGTAGTCACCAGTCATTTTCCCCAATTAAAAAAATAGAAATTTTGTATTTATCATTTTGAAGGCTAACACTAAATATTTGCTACACATAAGCCTTAGTTAAGCATTTCCAAGAAAATTAGATTCTATACATCTCACAGTTGCTCTATATGGTAGACATAATTGTGACTGTAATTTTTCATATAGGGGAACTAAGAGGAACAGGAGTCAAGAAACTATCTACCCAAAAGAGTTTGTATATGGAGAGCCAGATTTCAAACATGCACCATCTAACACTAACATCCATACCATTAACTACAAGACAATCTTCAGTTTATTTTGAACCCTGATAATGTCCATCTTAAAAAAAAAAAAAGCAGCACACTATTAAATGCTGTTAAAACAGAGAAAATTACAAATGCACTGGTCAAGAATCTAAAGTGAGAACACATCTCTGGTCAAGATCAAGAATTGTTATTAAATAACATAAAATGACTAGTTGCTTTCTCTCTCTACTAAGGATGGAATTAGTGTAAATACATCCTAATTTTTTATGGGAAGATTAAATCAGACACAAGAGACAAGGCCTTCATACTTCAGATTAGGGAGCAGATTCATAGTTTTCCCAAAACCTTATAAGAACATGTCAGTCCTTTCTAAGAAGCAGAATGATGCACAAGATTAAATGAGGGGTGAGGTGGGAGAATGTTTTTATAAAAGTGAGTTTTAAACCCACAAACTGTCAATGAAACACTTGAGAGATTGATTATTTCTGTTATGTGGTCTAAAATATATGCTTCCCAAATGTACCTTGGTGATTTGTGAATCACTGAAGGTAACATCAAATTAATGGTTTTCTGGAAGATACTATATTCAAATCCCCATCACCAGCATGGCAAAAGTTCTTAGATATAAACTTTGAAGATTTAATACATTTTTATTTCTACTCTTCTCCCTTTTCTCAACACAATCCATTAACCTTTTATCCCCAGAGAGTGACTGTAGTTGTTTAAAAAAGAACTCACACACAACAAAATCCCTGAAATGATATTCTTTAAGAAGAAAAATACTAGTTTACCGGAGTTGAGACTTTTCCCATAACACATTGGAATAAGCATTATTTCAGTCATTAGAGTTCAATAACTCCAAGGTAAAATAAGATAAGATCCATGGAGTTGTTAAGGGAACTCCTGTTTTTATTGAACAATAAAGAAGTGGTTTAGCTTATTGATAACTCAGGTTTCTCACAGGCTATATGTTCTTCATTTCCAAGGATGAGGTTTGGTGGTCGGTGTCATTGCTCTGTGTGTGTGTGTGTGTGTGTGTGTGTGTGTGCGTGCGTGCGAGCACTCATGAGTCTGACTATATGTTACATTAAAGTTCTTAATTTCTATATTACTGAACATTCCACCCTTTGCCCAAGGATATGATTCCAGGGTTAGGATTACCGCAAAACTCCAAAGTCTAACAGAACACACACACACACAGACACACACACACACACACAGGACAAAAGAGATCCCATATTTCCAAATGAAATGAGGCAGAACAAATGAAAGACGATCCCTTGGCTTGTGCAAGAACGGAAAGTGTACATTACTAAGAGGTATAGCTATGTCTGTGCAAACACAGTAACTCATGTCAAATAAATTGTACTTTTTGCAGGAAAGAACTCTAGCGCTGGGTTTCCCAAGCTAAATTGCATGAAAACACACAATCCTTTTTCTTCTTATTTGAACTATTAGATGACGGGGCCAAATTACCAGAAAGACCGAAGGCAGTTTGCAGCCTTTAACAACTAAAAGGACTTATTGCTTCCAATTTGGAAATACAAAAGTTTCTGTATCTATTCCAAACACTCCCAAGTCCTATATATTTCTCATTAGTTCTGCAATGAAAGAAAAACTTTAGTAAACAAAATATAAAAATTCCCTGGGAATTCAGACATGGAAAATAAATATTTGATCAAAGACGTATAAGCAGTTATTTCCAAAAGAACTTAAAAGAACATAGACAACTCCCTCTCTGGTCAAATGCAGTCCCATTGTCCTGGGTCTCTTGGAGACATGCTTTACCATTGGTCTGGCAGGAATTATTTTACAGACCCAATCAAAAGCTATTTAGCTTGTAAAGGTAGTCAAGTCTTGTGCTCAGACTCAGCATAGTAGAACCCAAGGGAGGTGATACATCTATTTTTCAATACCTGAGGCCATTTTGTTTCCAACCTTAATTGCACTTATGTATTGGTTTTGGGTATAATATCTCCACTCATCTTGCTCCAGTTTCCACTCTCCCACTATTAATACAGAGCTTTGGAAACATAATTGCAATATGTGGTAGACAGCGATTTTCATTAACTACACAGAAGAAAATGGTTTAGGGAAAGACATTTCATCCCTATTGATTTAATCAAAATGATTTGGAAGAAAAGGTTGTGCTTATTAAATTCTTTTCAAAAGCTAACCTAAAATTTAAATTCTTTATCAACAGCATTTTAAAAACTGGTATATAATTTCTTCAGATTTTGTCACTTATGAATTTTTGTTCTCCCCCGTTCCGTTGAAATTTGTGACTTTTATTATTCCTTTTTTTTAAGGAAGTTGAGGAGGGGGGAACTTACATAGAGGCAGAAAATGTAATCAACAGTGCTATCTGCAAGGCACAGAATTGCCTAGCAATACTAGGAGAATTAAAAGGGGGAAGCAATAACAAAACAGAATGCTGTGAAATTACAAGAAGGAACAGTGTTAAATTGCAATACTTACCAAGAGTTCTTTAAATGAGAATGGATATAGGATTTTCTAGCTGTATAAAAAAAATCGCTGATCAGTTTTCAATATTTTACCTATCACTCATGTGGGACAGTTTACCCAGTTCTATTATTTTATTACTGGGCAAAATATAGGACATACATTCAAGGATGAAACATGCAGTTACACTGAATCTCTGGTATCTGAGTTCCTTCTAGTTGTATCAACTGAGTATAATACACATAAATATCTCCTACTCTACCTTTGTTTAAAAGATGTTTGCTCCTATGGTAAATGCTGTTCTTTTTGTTGCCTTCTCCTGAATATCAGAATTTTCCATGCAAAGATAAGAAAGACTTCTGTTACTTCTGACTCCATCTATTCAAATACCAGGTGCATGTATTTAAGTCTATTGAGAACCTAACACAGAACACAAAATCAGAAACTTCCCTGACACCAAAACTTAATTTGTTATCATCTTTTTCTTTGATTCTTCTTCTTTCAAAGAAGGACTGGCAACTGGAATCCTAGAAATGTCTTTGATTTCCATAAACTTTTGTGTAATAATACCAGATACATAATCTACAGTAGGGGACTTGTTCTTCCATAGATGGCAGAAGCAATTAGGAATAAAGGAATTACAATGGAATAACTATATGATCATAGACTTTGAAAACTGAAACACTAAACAGATATTAATGATGGAAGGTGATGAATCAGGTACTGAAATCTGTCCTATGTCAGTCATTTATTCAAGTTTAAATGGGGAAGGAGGATGGGAATGTGTACATAAAGTCAGTTTATAGTATTGACTAAATAGATTTGAAGTGGAAATCAGGAAATCTGGGTTATAAAAACAGCTATACCATGGATCAGCCATGTCTCTAAACAACTGAAGGTTGTTAATGTGTAAAGCAGGGGTAGTAAGTTATCACTGAGATTCTTTCTAGTTTTCACATTTAGATTTCCTGATTCTAAGCAAGTTTTAGATTTGAAGGACATCTCTAACACAAGCACATTTTTTTTTCCTTCCTCACACTGGTCCTAAGCTTGAATGAACAGGGACTTGTGATGAGGTTTTAGTCATTTTCTGTTTTGGGGAATACATTTATACTTCAATCCTAGGGTGACTCAAAATAGTACAAAGTTAAAGCTGCGAATTTATATTGATGGAGAGTGTTCACATATATGTTTAAATATAAAAAAAAAAAGTTTTGTGTTTTGCCCTCTTCTCTATTGATTCCTAGACAGAGATAGTATTACCTGACAATGTTTGAAATAGCTTGAAACACAGTATAATATGCTTACTTCTTTGCTCACCTGAAACCCTTCTTCCTGACTCTGAAGGAGGGGTATCTTTAGATTCATTTTCTTTTTCTATTACCCATTATTTTTCAACAGTTACATCACATCTTGACAGCATCATTCTTTACTGACACTTATAAAATCTAGTTTCCTATCTCTGAACTCTATTAAGTTCAGATTTACTTTTTTTTTATATCCTATCAGATGTTAGCAGAACCATTCAGAGCAAGCCCTAAACCCATGTAGGACATCCTGAATGACTTCAGAAGTTTATACAGACTCCAACACATCTCCATTCTGAAGATAACTTCTAACACATAAAATAGTTATCTTCAAACATTTGTCATTACTTCACAAGAACAATAAATACATTGATCTTATACCCAACAGTCAGTATTAAAATTCAGTGTCTCTCTCTGATCCATTTTTGAATACCCTAAAGACTTAACCCAGTATAATTCATAACATTGATACATTGTTAATAAATTAAACTGACTTGTAAATATTATCAGGTTTATTGATTTATTCAAAGTCTGATAAGTAGTGAGCAGATCAGGACTAATGAAATCAATAATCTTGCATGAAATAAGATTAGACTTAGGATAAAGTTAAATTTTCATGTGGTCTGTAGAGTCAAAGTTAAAAAACAACACACAATTTCTGTTATACATTAAAATATAAAAGGTACTAAATTTTGAAAGAAATAGTCAAATGATATGCCTTTGAGGGCTAGTGGAAGCATATCTTTATTTATTCTCCTTGAATTTAAATATTTATCTATAAGAAGTCAATTCTGGTGGACTGAGTTTTTCAGGCCCTGGGAAAGTCAACTTGGAGGTGACCAGCTCACACCCCAAAGCCCAGGGCGGGCTCAGGCTGACGCACGGACTGAGTTTTACTGGTCCAGGGAAACCCAACTCGGAGGAGATGAGCTCCCACACCAGGAGCCAGGGGGGGGGGGTCAGGTGGGGATTCCAGCCAGCACCCATCTACTCCCAGTTGCCAAGTTTACATTCTTGGGAGATAGGGTGGGTCTGCAACTTAGTAACTGAATGGGCCTCTGCCATTCAGACTAGCTACAGACTGAGTTTTTCAGGCCCCAGGAAAGTCAACTTGGAGGCAACCAGCTCGCACCCCAAAGCCCAAAAGCAAACTTGAAAAACAAGGACACTTACTCACAAGAGTGTCAAGATACCCCAGTCAAAAAGGGTTATATGACAAGCCTAGATGCTCAGAGGCACTAAAAAATATTGAAGACCCATCAAGCTGAAAGAGGAGAAACAACGAAAACGACAGAAAAATACAATAGAAACCACATCTAGTCACCACATCCACTCTGAAAAGGAACTTGTCCCCCAAAATAGCCAATTGAAACAAGATATAACCACCACAGCAGCAAAACCACAAAGGCAGAGTTAACCACAACTAGACAGGCTTCAATGCCATCTAGTACTAGAGCAGTAGTCACTCAATATGTAAAGCAAGTCCGAAAGGAAAACACAGGAAGGAGGGAGAATACAAATACTCAAGCAAGCCCTAAGAAAAATAACTCACCAACAAACAATAAACAATCTGCAGAAACCAACATGGATGACATAGAAGAAATGCTTCATATGTCAGACAAAGAATTCAGAATCAATGTGCTAAAACCACTCAAAGAGGTCAAGGAAGAGAGGGGGGAAAGGGAAAGAAAGAGGGTAGAACCTTTCAACGAACTAAAAGAAATAGTAGAAAAATGTAGAAAAGAATGCAGCAATATGAGCAGCATCATTGACGAACAGAAAAATGAAATTGAAATCCTAAATAAGAAGCTGCAGGTGATGCAATGTGTAAGAGGAGCAATAGAAGAGCTCAAAAATGCAGCAAAGAGCCAGGGAAACAGATTAGAAGAAATAGAAGAAAGAATTAGCACACTAGCGGATACAGAAGTAGAGAGAATAAAGAGAGAGAGAAAAACAATGTAAGAAGATAGAAGAAAAAAAAATCAGAGATCTATCAGATACCTTAAAGAAAACAAATATAAGAGTAATTGGGATCCCAGAAGGTGAAGAGAAAGACATAGGATCTGAAAGGCTCTTCAGTGAAATAATGGAGGAAAATTTCCCAAACCTGAAGAAATGAAAATAGACATACAGTAAGCAAAAAGGACACCAAACTACTTTAATGAAAGAAGAAACACAGCAAGACACATCATAGTAAAACTTTCAAAAGCCAAAGATAAAGAAAAAATTATGAGAATAACAAGAGAGAGGAAACAGATAACCTACAAAGGAAAACCAATCAGACTGACGTCAGATTTCTCAGAAGAGACACTCCAAGCAAGGAGAGAATGGGGCCACATCGTCAAAACACTCCAAGTAAAAAAGTGCCAACTATGACTACCCAGCAAAATTGTCCTTCCTTTATCAAGGAAAAATTAGAACCTACTCAGACAAACAAGCCTCCAGAAATTTGCTACCACCAAACCCCCTCTCTGGGAACTCCTGCAAGAAGCCCTAAGATTGAAACCTGCATAAGAATAAAAAGAATGAAAAAAGAAAAGAAAAGAAAGAAGAAACTAAAACAGAACCCCAAATGACCACCAGGAACCCACTGTTAGATCCTCAAACATTATAATTACTCTAAATGTCAGTGGGCTAAACTCATCAATCAAAAGACAAAGAGTTCCAGACTGGATTAAAAGACAAAACCCAACATTTTGCTGCCTCCAAGAAACACATCTGATACCAAAAGATAAGTAGGTATTGAAGGTAAGAGGATGGAAAATAATTCTACAAGCAAATGCCCCAACCCAAAAAGGCAGGGATAGCCATTCTTATAGCAGACAAAGCAGATTTCAAAATTTAAAAAGTAACAAAGGATAAAGAAGGTCACCACCTAATGGTTCAAGGGTCAACCAACCAAAAAGACCTAACAATTATCAACATATACTCACCAAATGAGGGTGCACCAAGATTCATAAGACAGCTACTAAGAGAATTGAAAAGAAATATAGATGAAAATACATATGTAGTAGGAGACTTCAACACCCCACTCTCAACAAAGGACAGATCAAATAAACAAAAGCTGCACAAGGATGCAAAAGCCTTAAAAGAAAACCTAGACAAAATGGACCTAATAGATATCTACAGGACGCTGCACCCACAAGGAAAAGAATACATGTTCTTCTCAAATGCACATGAATCATTCTCTAAAATTGACCACAAACTAGGCCACAGACACACATGAATAAATACACAAAGATTAAAATAATACCAACTTTTTTTTTCAGACTATAAGGGTATATCAAACTAGAAATCAACAATGAAAAGAAAACAAGAAGAACATCAAATACTTGGAGACTGAACAACATGCTACTAAACGAAGAATGGGTAATTGAAGAAATTAAAGAGAAAGTTAAAACTTTCTTTGAAATAAACGAAAGACACACAATTTCAAAATGTCTAGGATGCAGCAAAAGCATATCTAAGAGGAAGGTTCATAGCAATACAGGCCCATATCAAAAACCAAGAAACTAACAAAAAAAACAACCTAATCTATCAACTCGAAAAATTAGAAAAAGAGCAACAAAAAAATTCTAAACCCAGCAGAAGACAAGAAATAACAAAAATAAAAGAAGAAATAAATAACCTAGAAGCCAAAAAGACTATTCATAAAATTCACAAAACCAAAAGCTGGTTCTTTGAAAAAATAAATAAAATTGATAAGCCCCTTGCAAAACTCACAAGGAAAGGAGAGAGAAAATTCAAATAAACAGAATCACAAATGAAAGAGGAAACATTACGACACAAAAGGAATCCAAAGGATAATAAGAGATTACTATGAACAACTACATGGAAATAAATACAACAATCTGGATGAGATGGACAGATTCTTAGAAAGATACAACTCCCCAAAATTAAACAAGAAAGATAAAGAGAACTTAAATAAACCAATCACAAGCAGTGAAATTGAAGCAGTTATCAAAACTCTGCCTAAAAACAAGAACCCAGGACC
Source organism: Uropsilus gracilis (assembly GCA_004024945.1). Taxonomy (NCBI): domain Eukaryota; kingdom Metazoa; phylum Chordata; class Mammalia; order Eulipotyphla; family Talpidae; genus Uropsilus; species Uropsilus gracilis. The sequence continues at coordinate 252,400 of PVHY01000017.1, read as the reverse complement.
TAAGGGTTTTACAAATGATTCTATGAGACACTCAAAGATGAAATAATGCCTGAACTACTAAAGCTTTTCAAAAAATTGAGAAAGAAGGAAAACTACCAAACACATTCTATGAAGCAAACATTACACTCATACCAAAACCAAATAAGGACAGCTCCAGAAGAAAGAAAACTATAGGCCACTTTCCTTAATGAACAAGGATGAAAAAATTTTAAACAAAATTCTGGCAAACCAAATCCAATGATGCATAAAAAGCATTATTCATCATGACCAAGTGGGATTTGTCTCAGGGGCACAAGGATGGTTCAACATCCGGAAATTAATTAACATAATGCACCACATCAACAAAGAGAAAAACAAAAACCACATGAAAAAATCAATAGATGCAGAGAAAGCATTCGACAAAGTCCATCATTCATTTATGATAAAAGCCCTTGAAAAATTTGGGATTAAAGGAACTTACCTCAACATAATAAAAGCCATCTATAACAAACCTATGGCAAACATCATCCTAAATGGGGAAAAACTAAAATCATTCCAATTAAGATCTGGAACCAGGCAAGGATGCCCACTCTCCCCATATTCTTTAACATTGTACTGGAAGTTCTAGCTAGGGCAATAAGGCATAAGAAAGACATAAAAGGGATACAAATAGGGAAAGAGGAACTGAAGCTATCATTATATGCTGATGACATGATTCTCTATATAGATAACCCCAAAAAATCCACAGAAAAATTGCTTGAAATAATAAACCAGTTCAGTAAGATAGCTGGATACAAAATCAACACGCACAAGTCGGTAGCTTTCCTATATGCAAAAAGTCAAATAGAAGAAGAAATCAGAAAAATCATCCCATTTACCAAGGCACCAAAAAAAAAAAATTTAAATACTTGGGAATAAACCTAACAAAACACATGAAAAAAACGATACAAAGAAAATTTTAGAACACTACTAAAAGAGATAGAAGACATAAGGAAATGGAAAGTATTCCCTGTTCATGGATTGGAAGAATTAATATCATCAAAATGGCCATTCTACCAAAGGAAATCTACAGATTCAATGCAAACCCAATAAAAATCCCAATGACATTTTTTAAAGAGACAGAACAAAAACTACTGAAATTCATATGGAATAACAAAGAACTTGAATATCAAAAAGCCTCCTGACCAAAAAAAAAAAGAGAACGGAGGTATTAGAATTCCAAACTTCAAACTATACTACAAAGTCATAATAAATAAAACAGCTTAGTACTGGTACAAAAACAGACAATCAGACCAATGGAACAGAATTGAGTGTCCAGAAATAAACTCACACATATATAGTCAACTTATCTTTGACAAAGCTATGAAAAAAATAGCCTCTTCAATAAATTTTGCTGGGAAAATTGCACTAAGACATGCAAAAAAATGGACCAAAACAACTCCCTCACACATTATACAAAAATCAACTCAAAATGGATAAAAGACTTAGATGTCAGACGTGAAACCATGACATTCATAGAGGAAAACTTGGGCAAAACCCTCCATGAAACATCTACAGATGGCAAAAAAATGAAGGAAAACATAAACATTGGGACTACATCAAACTGAAAAACTTCTGCACAGCAAAAGAGACAACAGAAAAAAACAAAAAGAAGTCCACCCGAATGGGAAAAAAAAATTGCCCTCCACAAGTGTGATAAGGGTTTAATAATGAAGATCCACAAGGAACTCACACAACTAAACAAAAGCAAAACAAGAAGCCCAATCAAAAAAATGGGGAGAAGAACTAAAAGGACACTTCTCCAAAGAGGAAATACAAATGGCCAACAGGCACATGAAAAATTGCTCAACACCACTAGCAATAAGGGAAATGCAAATCAAAACCACAATGAGACACCATCTTACACCAGTAAGAATGGCCCCTATTCAAAGAACGGGCAACAACAAGTGCTGGCGAGGATGTGGAGAGAAAAGAACGCTCTTACACTGCTGGTGGGAATGTAAACTGGTCCAACCACTATGGAAAGCTGTGTGGAGGACCCTCAAATTAATGAAAATCAAACTACCATTTGATCCAGCAATTGCTCTCTTGGGAATCTACCGAAAAGAGACCTCAATGTGGGTACAAAGGGACACCTGTGCTCAGATGTTTACTGCAGCACTATTTATAATTGCAAGGACTTAGAAGCAACCTAAATGCACCCAAACAAATGACTGGATGAAAAAAATGTGATATATATACACTATGGGATATTACTCATCAATTAAAAATGACAAATTTGATGATTTTATGATAACATGGATGTACTTAGAAAAAATCATACTAGCAGAAACAAGTCAAGAAGAAAAAGAGAAACTAAATGGTTTCACTAATATATGGGATATAGGGAAAAACAAACAAAAGCCATGAGGAAAAGTCAAAACAAGCTAAGCACCAAACTGAAGCACACAACTTTGGGCAAGGGGGAGAGGGGAGAGGAATAGTGGGGTGGGTAAATTCCTGGGATTACAATGTTGTGAAATGTATATAAAAATAAATTTTTAAAAAAGTAGTCAATTCTAGCAAAATATGCTCCTGCTGAATGTTAGATACTGAGACAATGCATGTCAAATAATTAGCCATGGTTTGGCACATAGTAAGCATTCAATAAACACAACTTACTATGACTGCTATTGTCACCACCATTAATCAGCCAAATTAGACAATAGGTTTTTGAAATCCTTACATATTAGAGGTTCTATTTGAACTTGGCAATCAAAACTATCATTACCAAGAAACAAAACAAAACAAAACAAAGCAAAGATGACTCAAAAACCAGCAATTGCAGGAATTCAATTCATACATATAATATCTAGATTATTAGTTCCTAGATTATATCTAAGATGAAAAATGAAAATTATGCTATTTAAAAGGTTTATGTTCAAAAATATTTAGAATTAAAAAAAAGAAGATAGTGATTGCCTAGCTTTTTTTTAACCCCTCACCCTGAGAGGTTTAACTTCCTTAGAATATTGGGTGTAAGAGTAAAGAAAATAAATCCCATGTCCAAATGGCACCACATAAGGAAATATTCAAATGCTACAGTTGCATCTAATATTTCTGTGATGCCATAACTAAAACCTCAATAAAGGAAGGTAGATCTGGAGCTACTAAGACTCCCTCTGATTAATTCATGTTCTTACCTGAACTCTCATCCAGACTCTCCTCAGAGACATGCTCATTCTGGTGGACCCATTCACCATTGCACTTGAAGAATATCTGCATGGCTGGCCTTGCTTTGCACCTCAGTGCAATGGGGTTGCTCTTAATGATGTAAGCATCATCTGGCTCCTCTATGAAATGAGGAAGTGTCCCAGGAGCTGATGGGATGGAGTCGGGAAGGATTTCACCATTGTCAGTTCCTGTGAAATTGCAAAGGACATCAGATTAGGTTAGGACAAACATCAGATTACAAAGTATAACCCACATCAGATCCTAAAATATGAATCAAGAATATTATATCACAGTAAAATGGCATGATTGTGAGGTCTGTGTAATTAAAATATCTTTTAGAGGACAAACCAGTATAAAATGTTGCTTTTAGTGGAATACACGTCTAAGCTTACTGGACAAGAGATTATGATGAATAGGAGACCCCCTCAAGCTAGTTCTGAATCTACATGTCTTTGCTAAAAGAACAGGTGAGAGCTAAATCCAAGAGTTACTCTGGGAAGTGACTATTTCAAAGGGTTCAATGAGGTCCCCAAGCACCTGAAAATAGTAATAGGAATAGACTATATTCTCCCCTAAATATGCATGAGTAAAGGTTCTGCAGTGGAGGGTGTTCAGTCATAAGACATGCCAAAACTTTCCAAATGATCCACCTTTCCCTTTGAAATTGGAGATTTACTGATATTCTACCTTGGATAGTGTTTCCTCCCAATGATCCACCAACTCACCACACCTAAAAGAATACAGTATTCTGCTGTGTTCAGCTTGCCTTTGGCCATTATTCTCTGGCTCCCCCATTGTGCCTCCCCCATATACTATGAATAACAGTACCAAGCCAAGGAACCAAAAATAGCTATTTTTTTTTAAGTTTAGGATTCAAAGTTTCTTCTCCACAGGGAAGAAATAGACATCATCATCGAAATTTAAGGAACTCATGAGCAGAGGAAACAATAAAGAGGGGAAAAGTAGGAGTCATGACCTTTGCTTCACTTGTCTCTTTATTACACTAAAGTGAAACTTAAGTCCCACTGAATCAAGGGAGAAAAATGAGATTATAGAGCAAGGAAGAGACAATCAAGACAAATGAGATCCTGAGCCTTTCTTTCAGTGACCATTTAGGAATAGAACCAAGTAACAAGGATTCCAGTATCAAGATCTCTTTTGCTCTCAAAAAGGTTGTTTCTGCTCAGAGCAAACCAGTCTTTAGGACTCAGTTGGGGAAAGAGAACCCCTGTAAGATCAATCCAGCTCACTGGGAGAGACCCTGGAGAAAGGTCTCTTTCATGCATGCATTCTGTGATTTAACCTGGCCTTCTGTAGACCAACAGTAAAATTCTGAAATTCTGTAAATTAGCCATCGTATTAGGGCTAATGATCTTTAAGAACTCTAAGTGGGTACACAAGGTGTGGCTACCTACAGTTACATTTTGTATTGGTAAGAAAGAAAACACAAGATGCTGAGCTATAAAGCAGACAACTTGCCACTGGAAACACACAAGCACTATTTCTGCACTGCAATGGATTGAACATAAACAATAGCTTGATTGTCTTTAAACATTTTTTTCCATTAAGTACCTCAACTTAAGGGGGAAAAGTCTCACATAAGAAAGAATTCATCATTATAAACTCTAAAATGCAGTTATAATAGAAAAGGTAACTCATGTGTAGCTAAGTACAAAAAAATTGTGATAAAACAAACATCCTAAACAGTAAGAGAGCATGCAGTTTATGTCATAAAAGCATATTAAAGTAACTCAGAAAATGTGTATATTTATCATATGGCATAAGAGCAGTTTCAGGATAGAAGCTGAGGTTCTTCTTTCTAATGTTTTAAATTATATTTACAATGGACTTCATAAAATATTATATTAATTCATTTTGTTACTGACTACTCATGCCAATTTTCCTCTTCAATAAGTATCAGTTCCCTCAGGCTTTTTGTAAAACCATGCATTAGAGGAAATGACAAAGGTATTAAGAGAATTTTATATGGGCATCAAATGCCCACACTGTCATCAGGGGTTTGAATTCTGTTCAAAGTAATTCATTATTACATAAAAGGGTCAGCTGATAAAGACTATATCCCCCCTTCTACAATAAAAGCCTGAATTAACAGCCACAGGTGAACACTTTGAATGAAGCACTGTTCTTTTACTAGCAACAAAACCATGAATATCTGAAGTAACTAACTATCTGAAATGGGGGGGGGTTATAAATAGTCGACTAAGCATATAATGAGATCACATTATTATGGCATAAATAAAATGACAAAAGCAGCAGATCATTAGATGAATTAAGCTTTAACCAACCAATTCACAAAATTGAGAAATACACAAGGAACAAAGTTACCCTTCTGTCTAAATAAATTCTGTTTAGATAAAGCTGACATATTCAGTCTTTATCTGAAACCCTGAGCAGGAGGAAGCAGTGCAAAAGTCTGATGGTAAGTACCCTGTCTCATCAAGAATCAATCAATCCTAATGTTCGGGGGGGGGGGGGGAGGCAGAAGATAACACTGAATCTTAACAATCACCAAAGTCATGTCCAATCTTGTGTCTATACAAAAAGGACCAAGATTCACTCATAAATATTTGATTAAGGATGATTGGATGAAAAAGATGTGGTATATATACACAATGGAATACTACTCATCAACTAAAAATGACAAATTTGATGAATTTATGATAACATGGATGTATCTAGAAGAAATCATATTAGCAGAAACAATTCAAAAAGAAAAAGACAGACACCAAATGGTTTCACTAATATATGGAATATAGGAAAAATAAACAAAAGTTCAGGAGGAAATGTCAAAACAAGCTAACAAACTACAGTATACAACTGAGGTGGGGGGGGATGAGTGGGAGCAGTCAGGGAAGGGAGGTTGTGGGTGACCCCGGGGAAAACAATGATGTGAAATGGAGGTTGTGGGTAACAGCCAGGGACTACAATGATGTGAAATATTATATATATATATAACATATATAAACTATTTATATATATAAATTATATATTATAAATTTACAATATTTATATAAATTTATAATATATAAATTATATATAAACTATTTAAATATTTTTAAAAATACATTTGATTAGGGTACCAGTGGAAAGGTGAGAGACAGTATTTTATTTACATATTGCCTGTATTTGCATCTCTCAATAAAGAAATATGAAAGTGAAAGCATTTTTTTTTTATTTCTTCCTACACTGGGAATACTGTTTACCTAATATTGACTGTTTCTAGTCCTCCTCTCCCTTCTCCATCTCCCTCAAATGCTCAGGTCTGAATTCAGGCCAGCAATGCCTCACCCTCACAGGACGTTCTTACAGGAGGAAGACTGAATTACCTCAGAAAGCTGCCTTCAGGACGATATTTCTTCCCTACACCCCAGAACTAAGTCTTCTTCCTCCCTCTCACCTGAATCTCTCATCTTCTCTACCCACCTAGTAGGTTAGAATTAAACTGCTCAGGAGAACTTCGGGGTATTCAAACAGTGCAGGAGGGAAGGAAATAAATGAACTGGAATAGGCATGAATAGGACCTGATAAAGCATTTACAAGTCAGAGAAAAGTTCTAAGAAACGTGGGACAAATGGGTGAGTGACCCAGCCTACTGGGTCACCCCATAGCATTTTCACAGAAGGAGCTGGAAAGACACTGTAATTCTCACATATAGGAGTGATCATGTGACAACTATCTACGCAATTGAGTTAAAAACAGACGTTTCTGAGAAAGCTTTTGCGTTCCAGTCCCTTTTTGCTTTAGTTGTTGCCTTCACTGGGGAAGGTCTGTGAGGAAAGGTAAATGAGATGCACAGAGGTGCCAGCCCTATCAGCACTAAGAGGATGAGCTAACACCAGGAGGCATCTACCTTCAGAGTATTTTTCTACATTTTCTATTTAAATCCACTTATTTAAGCTACTAGAGTCAGATATTTTATTTTTTTATTGACTGCACACATATATCTATATATTTATATCTATCTATTACATCATTGTCTACCCTGAGGTTCTCCAATCACCTGTGAATGATTTCAATCTTTTGTGCACACTTCCTCTCCAGTTTTCTTCCCTGAAGACCACAAAATCTGACTATATCTTTGACAGCAGAAAACATTCCTACATTCCTCAACAATACAACTAGATCTCCCTTTTAAACAAAACCAGAGATTCAAACTTCACTTAATTCTATTGCCATCAGAGGTAATGAACTTTGGTAAGCTAAAATAAGGTTTTGAAAACTATGTTAGCAGAAATATAAGAGCTGCCATTTATGGAATCATTACAGGCTATTGTAGTCAGGCTATGACCTATATTAAGTAACTGAAGCTTTGTGATTTTCTGAGGTGGGGAATGTCAGCATCCCATCTTGCATTTGAGAAAGTGCTGTGGAAATCTTGCAATATATTAGGTCATCAGCAAAATTCAGTAAATGCAGACCAAAGTTTGAATGAAAGTCTCTGAGGCCAAACACATCACAATTTCTTTTCAGGTCAATGAATGGACCCTTCAACTATGATAAGGGCATACAGTGTGTACCTGTGGTATGGTAAAAGTGTACAGTTCATAAAACCAAGAGAAGATGATATAAAAGGATAAACTTTCCATGTGGCACCTCCCTGTTAAGGACCAAATTTATCTTAAACATCATTACAGTAGCATAACGGTGACTCCAGGTCAGGATGGGCTATTATGGACAAAACCTAGATGTCTATAGGAAAGTATTTTTGAGAGATCATCAGAGCAAGTACTCAGCTAATTATATTGAACTGGTTGGGCACCTTTACCAAAGTCAGACACAGATAAAGATGTTAAAGAGTAAGTAAGCCATGTTTGCAGAAAGAATGAGAAGATTTTTTTCAGGTTCATTTGAATATAATTTCTTCTGTCCTTACTTAACCACTAGACCTCCAAGTGAAAATCAGAGTTTCACAGGAAATTGTGAATATCAGTAAGAAAAAGAGGCACGGTAAAGTCACTTTGCTATGTTCTGCTGATATCTGATCATTTGGTCTGTTGAATTTGCAATTATTAGGCATGCCAGAGGTGGAGTCATTCCAAATTGGAATTTCCAAAGCCCAGTACTATCAGCATAGGAAGACATTCCATGGGTTAAAGCAGAAATGAAGTTGAGCTTCAACAGGTTTTCAAAAACTCTAAATTTGTGTACATTTTCCTGAGTTGACATTAGTTTGAGATTGAATTCTTTTCTCCTTTATCCTATCTCTGAAATATCCTTATCTTTTCAGAAGTACAAAAAGTTTGTATTTGCATATGACCGTGAATAAAGCAATGACTAAATCTACTAAAAGGACTTTAGATTAAAATTTAAAAATCTAACTGAAAGTCTATTTTAGCTGGGGTTTAACTCTGAGATTGCATTTTATAAATATAAATATGGTTGATTTGTCAGTTTTGTGATTTAAAACTAAATACTATGTGTAGAAAATATAACAAATGGTCCAATGTTACATAAATAAAGTATATCAACACTATGGCCACTATCAGGGCATCCTCACTTACTTAGAAAGTAACAAAATAAGGTAACAAAAAATATCAGGTTAAAAAAAAAAGGAAAGAAAAATTTGATTATCTCTGTGATTCTCATTGCCAAACATATTACCCTAATGCTTACATTTTAGTTGATTACTATTCCTGTTTTCACCCTGGAGCCCTCATAAAAGTGTTTCTTTATCATTTACAGCCCATGTGAGTGTCAAAAAGGTAAAACATGTTGTACAGCATTTATTCAGTCAGTAAACATTTAGAAAATAGTTACACTATAACCCAGGTTCAAGATTTTCATGCAAGGTTTTCATTGGTTAATACACAATGGATTTCCTGTAAGCCAGTTCCCAAAAGTCTTTGCTTTGATGAAAAGGCAGTTATTAAACTAGATATTCCAGCATTCATGAGCCCTTCTCACCACAATGTTTAAATGAAGTGCCTTAGAACCAGTTGTTGACACTCCATTCAGTGTCAGTGAGCAATGTGCAAGTGAAAGCTGAAAGTCATGCCAGGGAAATCAAGTTACATAATCCAAGGCAACACAATAGAGTCAGTTTATCTGGCTTTGTTTATATAAATGTGACTTGTCTCCATATGTTTACTTAAATAGATGGGGAAAACGCTGTACTCACTTAAGACAGAACAGCCAGGACTTTACATACAAATATTTAATTCAATTTATGAAACAGACTCTTTCCCTACCCTCCCCAAATCCTTAAAATAATGAAAAACCTCGAAACTACTCTGCTTTTTTCCATCCTCTAACAAAATGAGAAAGTTTTATGTCACTGCATATGCGGAGCTCAGCTCACCTATAGGATCCTATATATTATCTGTTTAAATTATTAATCCATTGAGCATATTTTAAATTTTGCAGAGTAGAAGATAATAAACTGCTTCCAACACACGCAAAGAAATTGGAAAAAAACATTCTTAGTCTCTGAAACAAACTTCAGGTTTCAGTATAGTTTACAAAGGCATATTTATTATTCCCCAAATTGTCAATGTACCTTAATATATTCAAGCCTTTTTGAATCTGACATGCATGTGCATGCCTGCTACTTGAGATTCAGACAACTAAGACATAATTGATTTCCACAAGGAGATCACAGACTAAAATTTGGGGACAAATTATTATGGAACAATTCCAAATATGCTAGCAGTATATTGGAAGCATACAGAAAGTATCCCAGGAGCACGAAAGAGAAAGAGCTTAACTTTGGCAGTAAGAAAATGGAGGGTTTGTAGCAGGATAACAGGGAAGATCAAGTTGCAGAACAGCTGAGGAGAGGAGTTAAACCAGTGGGAGAAGTCATAAATTGAGTTGTGCGAAGACATGACTGCAGCAAGTTTGGGAAGACTGAAATGTGCCACAAGTTCATGAAATGGAACTTGAAAAGTGAGTAGAGCTAAATATCATTTTTTGTTAGATTTCACATTTTCAAGAGTTTTACTCTGATATTTGTAGTAAGCCACTGGACTCTGGTTTCAGTAGTTTCTATGCCTTTTACCAGCAGTGGTGTAAGATGGAGTCACAGTAACTATCCAATAACTGAACGACTGTTGTCTTGATTTATTTCATCTAACGTCAGTTTGAACTAATTCTATATTCTACTTCTTTGAAGTAGAGTATGTTTTGATACTTAGGACAGAATTATCTTTACAGCCACACAACTATACGTGAGGTATATCTCAAGAATATAGGTGAAGCTTGTTATTTTGGTTTGGTTTATTTTTGAAATTGCAACCACTGATTTAGTTCAAGATTGAGTCATCAGTAAACTGATTTCTGAAACTTGGTCCACATCAGAGATATTTTATGGGTGCTGATCTTTTAATGGAAGCAAGTAATGTACATTCAGATTTAATTAGCACATGACAACTGTTCCCTAACAGCTTCCCAGAGCAGTTATAAACTATGATGTCAAATTAAGTCCACTGATGTTTTTTGAGGAGGGGTAGATTATAGATTATTTAAATTTGTACCAATTTTCTTTATTTTTCTCTATTATTTTGATGAATTTATGGGGGTTATTATTTTAAAAAGTCCCTAACAACTTGTTTTTTTGTAAAGTTGTATTTATTGAGGCAATATTGATTTACATCACACTATGTGTCTTTGGGTATAGGTTTACAACATCAGCAAATGTGCATTTCTCCAAAACTACCACCAAAGTCCTAATAATCCTCCTCTTGGACCACCCCTCGTCCCTTTGCTCCCTCTGGTAGCCTTAGTCACAGTCCAATGTGCACTTCCCTCTCCTGTTACTATCTTTGCCCTCTCCAACTCCTGATACCTCACATTTATGATCAGCTTTCAAGGTTTGTCTTCGTCAGATCTTCTGTTTGGTTTCTCTGTATTCCATACATAAGTGAAAGCATCTGGTATTTATCTTTCGTTTTCTTACTTATTTCACTTAGCATAATCTCTTCCAGCTCTATTCATGTTGCTGCAAATGGCATGAATTTATCTTTGTTGGTTGGTAAGTAGTATTCTACACAAATTCAGATATATTTCAATGAAGAATTCTGTAAATTACGGCAGATTTTTTTCTTCAGAGTTACTTTCAAGGTGTTTAATTTATAGTAATTTCATATATTAAGGTTCATGAATCAGAAAAATACTAAGTATGTCCCAAGAAAAAATGGAGATATTTAGACTGTAATATTTATGAAAAAAAAACCAAAAAACTTTAAACATATAAAGGTTAATATCTTGCAGAAAACAGACTAGATGAAGCTCATAAATTATTTACTCCTCTTCCCAACAATGGGCATATTTGTGTATGAATGTGTATTCCTGACTAGTTTCCAAATTCATCTGAAAATCTAGTGGGATTTAGGAAAGGTTTTGTTTTCAAAGTGTTATTGCTTTTCATTTGTAACTGACAGTTTTCAAGAGTGAGTCCATTCATAGTTATGGAAAAATGGTTGTTTTAATGCAACACTGAATGACAGAAAACCAAACAATCAAACACCATTCTCATATTTTTCATTCTTGGAAAATTACCTTTCAGGAAGAGCTTTGTGTTTTATGTTCTGCACACTAATACAGCTGGGACTTTCAATCTTTCATGACAAAAAGAAGAAACAAAAGAGGGGAAAACAAAAGCACAAGGAACAAACATTAAATTCTTTTTGAAAGAGATATATTTCTATTAGACATCAGGATACATTTTTAAAAGCCCAACTGTGACCATTTAGTCAAATATCTCAATGTTTAAATTTGGGTTAATTTTACCAAAATGTTATTTGATTTGACTATTTTGTATGTCATCTGGATGCAGATAAAACAGAATGGGAATGCATTTAGATACAAATCTTGACCAACTTTCTTATGCTAGTCTAGAATTTACCCAAGCCCTCAGATGTCAAGCAACCTGTCTAAGTTCTAAGGAGCAGAGTTGACTGAAAACACTTTGATGACATCTAAAATAGCACTTTCCTGATTATACTATGCTGCCTACAACCCCTTCACCTAGTAGAACAAAAAGACTTAAATTACAAATTAATTTTATTAATTTTGTAAAATCTCTTATGAAGATCTTGCAATTTATAAATATTCTAATAAAATAAATTGCAATGGAAAACTATAGCCTAACATTTTATGATGTATCTGTTGAAAATTATAGTTTAATGGACACTAAATTACAGAATAGTGCATTTCATATGTGTATACATATATTATATATACATATATACTTACCTATACACACATACACACATATGCACATACACATGCATGCATATATGTGCACCTGCATATGTACAAGCATGCATTATACACATGTGTGTGCGCGTACACATGCATATATGTGCACACACACGTGTATATATATATATATATATGCTTATAAATTATTGTATGTCATTATCACCAAACTTCCAAAATCTTTGGTTAATTTAATATCTTTCATTTATATCTTCCTCGGGTGCGTATTTAACATTTGGATTTTGTGTGTATTGGGACATATATATGTTGTATGTTATTTCATTTAGTAAGGTACTCATTTTTTTATTAAAGCTGGAAATTAGATCATTACCTATTTTCTTTTGCTCAGCCCCATGTCCACTCATCACTAAATCACATAGAGTCTGTCTCCTAGATATGTATTGAATTTAGTACCCAATCTTCATCCTTAAACCCACAATGCTGGTCATGTCCACCACCATCATTCTCCTGAATCACTACCAGAGGTTCTAATTTTCTTCACCAGCATTCCTTGTTGCTTTCCTTGAGCCCATCCACACACTGAAAGTAGATTAAGCTCCTCCCAAAATTCAAAGTTGAACACATTCTGTTTTATACCTCAATCTATTGGTTAAGAGTCCTATTTCTTGACAATACTTTCAAGACCTTTTACAATTCAGTTTATGCCTCCACCTCTAACTTAACTGTGATCTCTCTGCGACCAGGATAACACAAGGCACTCTCTCAAGTCTTCAGATTCAACATCTTTCTTTTGGGATTTGCACTGGTACTTGCTTTTCTGACCACTGTACTATTTCTCCTTCTTTGACTGATAGTCTATTTTCATCCTTCAGATTTAGCTTAGTTGACACATATCAACTGAAGCTATTTCAACAACAAAAATTCTGTGTTACCCTCCTCTCTTTGTACTTCCATAGCTTGTTGTATTACTAAATAATTACTCATATATATCAATACACCTTCCTGTAGGTGATATATTCCATGAAGACAAAGGATATGGGAATCTAACTAGACAAAAAAAAAGAATGTTAAAACTATTATCTGTGCAATAAATATACACTAAATATATATGATAGAGTTAAATTTTCAAAAGGATTATGCTAACTTCTGTAATCAATAACATTTTAGGAATATGGCAATTTTTTCCATCTTATCCAGCATTAACATAATTAGGGATACTTTTTCATTGATAATAAAATGAATATTAAAAGTTAAATATGTTCCTTTCAACTACTAGCAGGGTTCAAGTTTCAAACATGTTTATCATAAAGTTTATTGACAATTAAATTTATGAATTGCATATTCATAATTATTTTGGTCTTATGTCATTTTAACAATAACACAGTTGTCACAAAGTAGAACTTGATTTTATAGATTCTACTGTTTTAGTACTGAGTGTTTTAGTATTGAGTGCTTTACTTCTTATGTTAATATCGTCATTAATTCTTTGGCTCACCACCATGTTTTTAGTCTGTTAATCAAGAGTTTTTTTTTTCAGTATTCCAAAAGCAAAAGAATTTTGCCTAGAATGGTTAGATCCAGACAAAAAGTGTCTTTATGAAAAAAGTGATTTTATAAAACAGAAAGGTTCATAAAAAAGGCAAAATGAAGAGAATCTGTCTCGCATTTAATTTAATGAGGTAATGTTCACTACACTACCAAATCTGTTTTTAGGATGTTGGTATGAGGATGAAGTTCTGTTGCTCATATGTAATCCTGTAATTCCTTTGTTGTTTTTCCTAATACACAGATTTAGTTGAGAATGCTGGTCACCAGTGCCATGTGGTATAACATCACTATTTAAAAAAGAAAAAAAAAAAGAGCTAGTTGTTGGCATTGTAGCCCCATGTCTCCTCCATGTAGCCAAGGTCACCTATCTAAGATCAAAGCACACTGACCAATTCTGGGAACCCAACTATTACTGGAGGATCAAGAGTACTTGTCATTGTTGTAATTCTTGGCTAAAGAGTTTTATATATTTAATTTGAAGACCTGGAGCAGTACCTTAAAAATTTTGCATTTGACTTATGGCTTAGCATTACCTACTCAGTTTAATTGCACTGGGGTGAAACCTGGTAGGCATACTGTCAGCAAGAAGAATGGGGTAAAAAGAGCACTCTAATAGAAAAAGTTTAATTGCATTATGTGATTTAATTATTTAGCTATCTCAGCATCCTACCTCCATGTATAAATGAATATGAATCAGAAAATCATGTGCATGCTGTGAGGCCATCCCAATTTGCCATTTATCATCGATAGGTTGATAGCATGCATTATTGGTGGCTTATAGGAAATACACTTAATTTTGTCCACACCTAGAGTCAGGGTCAGGAGATCACCTGTGTTACTATTGAACAGGTTAAGAAATTAAAACAACAAACAATACCAGGTTAAACTTTAGGGAAAGGTATCAAACCATTAATCCAGTGGTTCAGGCTGTTGTAGGAGGAATAAAATATTTAGGTAAAGATATGGGAAAAGCAGAGAAGAAAAAATTGTCCCCTAAAATAAGTGGGGTGGGAAACGAAAGGAAAAAGATGACTGCAAAAAATATCATCTCACTATCATTTCCTCCCCTCTTTTTCAGAATCTTTTTTTTTTTGTATCCCTAGTATATACCAATACTAGTTTGAAAAAATATTTTCCTGGCCAAATACAGTTCCTATGACTATGATAAATACTAAGAGAAACAGAGGCATTGTAAAATATAATGAAGAAAATATTTTCAGATATCTTCATTTAAAAGTGGGACAGTTTATTTTTCAGATATAAAAATAGATATATTGAAATCATCAGATATTATTATATATGAACTTATAGCTATTTATAATTGATATTAAGGTAAATCTAGAACCATTAGCCTTTGAGTTCTGAAACAGGAGGCCACTAATAATGTTCATAATTGATTTCACTTTAGGATTAGGATTTAACATCATAACCACAATGAAGAAATAAAGCATACTATGTTTCTGTCTCTGAAGACAACATAAACAATGTCAAGACATTATAAAAATATCAGCATTAACTGACCAATGACTTGCAAAAAAAGGGAAGTGGGAGCCACTGGAGGGGGGTATGGGGAAAAGGGCAGAATGAAGGTCTTAACCATACATCTATATGAAGAAAATAAAAAAAAAATCAGTGTTAAGACAGACTAGCAGTTGACAGCATGGTGCATACAATGGTTGAACAATATCCAAGAAAGCTGACAGCAAGGCATTAGAAATTGCTTATTAGAAAAATTCCTAGACATGTGCTACATCACCATTTCATCACACTAAAGCAAATACGAGGATAGAAGACTCAAAAATTAAAATGAGGCTTAGAAATGTTGTTCGATTTGATGCATATGTGATACCATAGATGATCCTAGAGGGACTCATGCTAGTGGAAATAAGTCAGAAAGTAAAATAAAAACCCAGATGATATCACCTATATGTGGGATACGGGTAAACAAAGAAAAGGACAAGTAAGAGTTAAAACTATCAAACTGTCAGCAGAGCTGAAGAATAGAGTAAGGCAAGGATGGGTGGGTGGGTAGGTAGGCAAAGTTCAGGGATGGATTTGCAAAAAGAGATTAAGATGGTTCACAGGTGACAAGGTGGTGGGTGAAGCTAAGGGTATACAGAGATATAAACTATGTGTGTGTGCAATCAGTTTAAAAAAATAAAAAGAAAAGAAATGATGTTGTTCCATGAGATGGATGATGTCAACCATAAAATTGATCAATTGATTCCAAGATAGATACCATAAACCCAACTAGATGTCTGTTTGGGGTAAAGAAACCTCTGAATACAATGATGTTATTGCATACTACTGATTCAAATTTAAACAATTTTTTCAACTGCTAAATATAGTTGCCACTAGGTAGAGGAAGGAAGGAGCTTTGGAGGCCCTTAATTAACTTTGGAGAATTAGTATAGGGGCAAGGAAGAAACAATTTCAATTTGAAATAAAGAAAATAAAGTAACCAAGGCATCTACAGTTGCTTACTATTCAGTCTCTCAGGAAGCAACTTACTTATTTTTTTTTTTAATATGTATTTTTCCAGATGACTCCATTAGTAAGGGACTCATTTTAAGATATGAGTAAATGGAAAGTGAAGGAACTCAAAGTTTTGCCCCACAATGAATCACTGTCATTCATGTATTCAGAAGTATGCAGGGTGAGGAAGAAGGCCTGTGTGTCTGGGCCAGAGGAAATCAGCAGGACATGGAATGATCTGATATATATGACTATGTAACATTTACTGGAGCAAACTGGGGGTTTATGCATCGTTTAAAAATTACAGGGAGACCATTTGAATAACCAGAGAAAAACAGAAAAAGCATCTACAAGAGGTAAGCATTTATTCCTCTTGGTTAATTTCTTCCCTTTGTAATAAATATGTATTAAACTTGTACGATGGAGTAGAAGTAGAAAGATTTTCTTCATATGGGAGAAAGTTAATCCATCTTTCAACATTTAGATTTTTTGGAAATAATTATGTAGTTTAAAATGTTGAAAGTCACAAACAAACAAAAACAGAATTAATGACTGACCATCAGTTTTACCTATGTCTGTCGTTCCCACCCCACTCCCATCAACCCACATGGCAACTTCTACAACTTGTGTAGAAGAGTCCAATGATCTAGAAATCCACTGGGCTTCTAAGGTAAAATGCTGTTAACAAAGGCTGTGTCTACCTTACAGAACCAGGAGAGATTGATGAGGCGAGCTCTACTCTTACTATAATTCGAGTGTCCAAAGACTCAAGAAGCCACTTTGTGAAGAATGTGCTGTTTTCCCTATGACTGCAGGGAACAACATGAACCTTCAAGATAAATGTGGACCCCTAATCTGGTTGAAGGTCTAGGTTTGTCAAAAATGCAGATTACTGGCTCACTATTTGAAAGTGGAAAACACTGAACTTCAGTGAGATTAATTATACAACAAAGCAATGCTCTCAATTGAAGATAATGGACTGAAAGGTAAAATGACCACAACAGAATTGTGCTTTTTCCTTTGTTCCACAGGAACTATTTCACTGCTGGGTCACTGTCACATTGCAATGATTCACAGAAGAATGTAATGCTTAATGAGCCAAATAGGGAGATAATTATGCCAGTTATATTTGGGACACCCACAAAATGACAGCCCCGATTTGTAGACTCTTTATGAATACTCTAGGACAGGGAGAAAAAGAGATTTTCTTTTTTTTATAACTGATCTGAATTTTACTATGACTAAATACCTTTGAAGTAACACATTGCTTTTCTTCCCAATTAAAACAAAAAAAAGTTAATGAGTTGAAGGAGTCAGTTCAATTTCAGAGACTCCAAACAGAATTTAAGTTACTTAGAAACTCCAACAAGATTTTATCTATGTGACCCCTCAAGTGAATAATCAGAGCTGTCATTTCTCAAAAATCACCCACTGATACAGCAGTACTTTTATATAACTGCTTTTTTTAGGTTGTGTTCTTGATAAGACATCACAATAACATTATCACCATTATGATTAAATCACAAAAGCAATTCCATAAATACACCTGGATCCATTTTAATATACTTGACTATGTTAAGTTGGTAGATAGCAAAGATAATCATTAATTGGTAAATCAGGTTTCCACAAGCACATTTTTAGAACATGGAAAAAAGTAAAAATCATGTTGTATTTTGAAGAAAGTGCTAAAAGTACTTTTTAGAAGGTCAATGGTCTTTAGTATTTAAAAAAAAAAAAAGCAGGGAGGGTCAAAATCTAATTTTTGAACTGTTGCATATTAATACTGTTACATGTTAATACTGTTACTGTTGAGACCTTTCAATTCAACTCCTCTTTTACAGATAAGAAATGCCTATCAGACTAAGTAACTTGTTAGGTCTACTTAACAAGTTAGTAATAGAGTCAAAAGAAGGATACTAGAATATTGAATAATAAGGGCGCTTCTACCATATTACACCAAGAATAAAATTGAAAAAAAAAATAGCATTTAAATCTAAAGTTGCCTTAAATTATTTCTTTCCTTTTAGATGAAACTTCCTCTCTCTGCATAAACAGCTTGCAGGGTAAAAATAACCAAAGGCATTTTAGGAATTGGTTGAAATCACAGAGCTCATTGTAATCATCTTTGCAAGCTCTTGGAGTTCTGTGAGGGCTCCACTGATCAGAAAAAGGGCAGGGGAAACATCTCTCTTTGAGGAAATGTAGATTTGGCTCCACATGAGAGCTCATCAAAGAATGGGAGAACTGAGGGTGGATCAGATTACTGCCAAGCAGGAGCATAACTGATGAGAAATGGTTCTTAAAATCAGATTTTAGATATGCAAGGACAACACCAGTTATCGAAAGCATTGTCAAAGCATTTATCTCAAAAATACTCAGAACATCAAAAGTTTTTAAATGTTAATTTTTAGATATGACACCAGAATATTAGGAGCTGTAGGAAGCATCCTGTACAGTGTTTTTGAAGGGTGGAAACTTGGTGCCACAAAACCTAAGACTTTGGGTTGTCAATCACGTGCCTCTTCCTCAGGGGATCTGAAGTTTAATATCTGAGGGAAGCACATAGAGCTTGATAGCTGAATCATTGCTCTAATTTTTAAAAACATTTTGATTAAGGCTGGGTTATAGAGAGTTTGTTCATTAAGGTGCTGATGAGACCCAATTTAGATAAGAGTGTAACAACCTTAAAGCAGCTGCTTAAAATACCATGTAACTATTACATTCAAAAAAAGTGGGCACCTAAAAACAGAAGACATATAAAAGAGGTCAATACGATTGTTTCAGATGGAAGAATACTTTCTTAAACCAGGAATATAGTCTTCTAAGATACAAATCGGGTTACAAATGAAATTTTCATCAATGAAATCACTCAAGATTTAGAAATCACAGGTCAACTCTTGGTAATTTGTACCAGGAGCCCATGAGAGAAGATGAGGTAACTGCACTTTCTTAGCTTCTGATTATCCCCTAACCCCGAAACTAGCTCAGGTTATCACTTCTCTTTTAGTTTGGTTGCACTTTCTTTAGAAAATGCCTTTCTAAAGCATGATACTTTTTCCTGATTTTATTAAATAAGTAAAAATAAATAGCAAACCTAATTATGCAAAGTCTTCATTGGATAGTCACATTTTAATTTCCCTAGAGCTGAAATACTTTTGAATTTCAGGATAAAAACTTAAATTGAATAGCATATATTCATTTTTATAAAAGTAATTTATCTACTCGATTATGTAGTTTTATCATTTTTTTGTCACCTTTCACCTTTACCGATTTCATTTCTGTCTACTCCCTCTTAGAGAGGGAAAACACAAAGAACTAAAACACTTGTTTCAGAAAAAAAGCTTTATTTTCTCCGTTTCTAATAGGAAAAAAAATCAGATTTATACAACTAAAAACACAATTGTACTGCCTAAGTGGGTGTGTCTACAAGAATGGTATGGCTATAAGATGTCACCCTTTGTTCTTTCCTATCTCTTTCTCTGAGGCAACAATCAAGCAATCATGTCAACCCAATGAAATGAAGCACATTATTATCTTCAAAAAGGAATGGAGACTTCACTTAGTCTTTTATTATAAAAAAATTGATGCATGTAAAATTTTTAGAATAATCATTGACTAATATGTGTAATGCAACTGTCAGAAATGAAGCATGGAAATAAAAGAAATGTAGCACTGAACGAGACATTGCCAACATCATCATTTTAGTTCACTCTGATATGATCCCCCATCTGAAACTCTGTGGTAATATACAATACTATGTTGGACTTCTTTTTTTTTTTTTTTCCAAATCATTTCTTCCTTTATGTTTATGTTTTAGCCATACGGACATACACCCTAAACCACATATTGCTAAGTTGTTATTCTC
This sequence comes from Uropsilus gracilis, assembly GCA_004024945.1. Lineage (NCBI taxonomy): Eukaryota > Metazoa > Chordata > Mammalia > Eulipotyphla > Talpidae > Uropsilus > Uropsilus gracilis. The sequence continues at coordinate 232,140 of PVHY01000017.1, read as the reverse complement.
ATACAATAAAGTTTACCTACTTAAAGAATATAATCTGATTGTTTTATTATATTCACAAAACTGTATAACCATCACTATAAGCTAAGTTTGGAACATTTCATCACCTTAAAGAGAAACTCATTAATTCATTAACAGTTATTCCTCTTCTCTCTCTCCCAGCAATCACTAGTCTACTTGGTCTTTATGAATTTTCTTGTTCTGAAAATTTTATATATACATAATCATATAATATGTAATCACTTTTGACTGTATTCCTTTAAAACAATGGTATTTTCAAGCTACAGCCATATATTGTAACATATCTCAATGTTTATAATCAAGCAGTAATTACAATGCATTGGAATATCATGGTTGGATTATACACTTAGTTACTGCTGAATATTAGGGACAATTTTACTAGTATGAAAAATACTGTAAATACTGGGGAATGAGATTTTATGTATACAGGTGCTTTCATTTGCTTTGGACATACACTTAAGAGTAAAACTGGCCAAGTCATAAAATAACTCCAATGCTTCACTCTTTGAGGAATAGTTAACTCATTTACATAGTGGTTATACCAGTTAACACTTGATGTAGCTATATGTAGGTGCAAATTTCTCTACAATTTGGTATTTTCTTTCTTTGTGATCAGAATCATCCTAGGTTGTGTGAAATAGTATCTTTAATATAGCTTAGATTTGTATTTCCCTAAAGGCTAATGAACAGCTTCTCACACGTTTAACAGTCATTTATAACCCTCTATTTTCTCTTTGTACTAAACATTGTTTTTATTATCCATCCTTGCCATTGAATGTGGTTCAAGTTGACATATTTTCATTAGAGTATTCTATTGTGTGAACATATGATCTACTTATCTAACTCTGATCAATTTAGGCTGGTTTGCTTTACTATTGAAAATAATCCTGATACTTTCCTATTTGTTCTATATAAATCTTTTGGTATACTCTAAATATTAATCATCTTTCTCAGACACTAAATAATCACCTTTATTATACTGATTAATCACCTCCTTTTTTTAACAACTAAATGCCTACACAGTAAAAACTTCTTTTAAAATGTATCAAAAGGCACATCTGACCAGAATAATAATCCATAGGCTAAATAAAGGCTAAATATAATTCAACCACCCAGTACTTTACTTGTTTGTAGAAGAGTAGATATGCAAGGCTTGCTAAGCATAAGGAAGGAAAGAAAGGAAGGAGAGAGGGAAAGAGGAAGGTAGACAAGTAGATAGGAAAAAAAATATATATATATATATAAATATACATACACACTGAAATAGAAAAGTATATAAAAATTCTATGAGATAACCCTGTCAGTCTTGCTCAGAATCATTGAAAGATAGACTCTTTTTAAGTTTGAAGTCTTATAAACTAAACAAGATATGAATACATGTGAAAAGGTACTGACTACAATGGCATAAATGACCAAGGGGAAGACATCCAACAGAGAAAAGGAAAAAGAATTTCAAATTAGCTCAGTTGAATAGAAGTGGTTATTTTACGAGCGGAAATAAATAGCTGGTCTTCATTACTTCTGGAGAAAGCAAAAGGGAATGGAGCTTCAATTATATAAGTGGGAGTTTAGGTCAAATGCTGGGAAGCATTTCCCAACGTTGGTGTTCCATGCCACTAAGATATGTAACCAAAGAGATGTTTGAACTCATACTGATATTTTTCCAACGGTAAACTAGACAGACTTTCTAAAGTGACATACACTCAGAAACTGTCACTGGTAGAAAACTGTATTCCATCAGTGACATCTAACTTCTCTGAGCATTTCTTTGTTTGGCATCCCATGAAGTTCGTTAAATGATAATAAATAAATGATTCTCCCCAATGTTATTTAATAGTTAGAGACATACAGAAATTTCTACCAGTACGTGAACCCAAGAAAACTTACATAAATGTCTTGTAGATATTTTCTCAAAAAGAAAATAAAATGTACCCATTTCCTAAAGGTAGAACCAAGAAAATCAAATAGTTAGATCATAGGATGAAATAATGTAAATAATGTTTTAGTACAAATGAACCACTGACAGAGCTACCAACATTGATAAATCTCAATTTATGTTGCATGGATAAACAAAAAAAAACATGTTACAAAAAGATACAATTTTAGAATTCCATTTTTATATTTTTTCAGTCAATCAATCACAAAGCAATGCAGTATTAGTCACTAGTACACGCAAGTATGGTGAGCATAAACATTAAGTAGAAGGATTATAAATGACTAGGAGAAACTACTTTTGCGAAGATGGAGAAGGGAAGAGAGTTGACTAGGATTTGGAAGAAAAGGAACTTTAATTTTATCTATACTTTATTTCTCTTGTCTCATCAGAAATACATCAAGCAGATATGGAAAATACTACAATAATTGGTGATATGTTAAAATTAAGAATCTTCAGGGGTACATATGAACATATGAAAGTTTATTTTTTTTCTGTATTTTAAAACAATTCTCAGAGGCAATCATCAGAATCTAATTAATCCATCCTTACCAGTATAAGCCTATTGGATTTCAGATTTCCAGCTCAAATCAAGAAATGCATGTGAGTAAATGCACACTTCTCACTGTGTTTCATGAACTGCTAACAATAGTACACATTCCTAAACTTCCAGGCTTTGCTATAGAATTCTGATCTCACTAGAAAGACCTTTATAGGAGTCACGTGTGGGAAAAGAAGAAATGAGACGGAAGAGATTGACAGCGATCTGTGAGGCCAGCCCACAGTGAATACAACTGAACTGTCATCTATGATTCAGTGGACATTACCTGCAGCATGAGACTGACTCATTGCAAAAAGAACTGGACTCTATGAAAATGTTTTGAGACAATTCTTCCTTAAACCTGCTTGAACTGATCATGGTTTAATCCTTTGTATTGGGGAGCTCATTTAATTTCCAAGATAATGATTGTTAATGTTATCCTGATAATTATCATTTCTTGCTATGATTAATGTGCATCTCTCACCAACCTGCTAAGGTCTCTTGGGTCCTTTCTGGAAGTTAAAAAAGAGGGATATGTGGAATGTGGTGACATTGGTTGAGAAATGAGCTTTAGATGAATAGAAAACCTTTTATCTGTCTCATCCCCTCTGGCAAACTGGAGTGTGGGCAACAGCAAGTAGCTCACCTATAACCCAGCTTCTTAACCTCTTTGGAATCCCTCAAGAGACATATGACCTATTAGTAATGACTGTTACCCTCAAAGGTAAATTCTCCTGTTATCACCCATATTCCTGCTGTTTATGTCACATATACTTGGGAATGAGGTTGCTTCTTCTTTGTAAGCTCATTGTGACAATTTCTCTGCCAGGGTATGTAAGGGGCTTTATAAATTCATTAAAGTTGAACCTGGGCATGCTTCACAGGATCCCCGTTCTGTGGGCTGGCCTCACAGACTGCTATCAATCTCTTCCATCTCATTTCTTCTTCTTTCCCATACACAACTCCTAACAGACCTTGGTTTGTTTGTTTTTTCTTTTTTTCTTTCTGATCTCCTCCCCTCTCTTCCATACCTCAGAATCCATATTCTTTCAAAAAGTTTGCAGGATATTCAAAAAGGTGTTGTTTGTAAACTTTGTACCTGCCTTGATCAGAGAAGTCAGAGAGGTGCACTTCCATGATTCTTGAAGAAGAGACAGTATTGTTGGATGAGGACAAGACAAGACAAAATTTTGGGAAAAAAGGAAGAGATCACAAAGTATGGCACCTAGAAAAGAAATTAACATGAAAATCTTAAACCAATGCCTGTTAACTAACACCAATGACAGTCAAAAATTAATACAGACCTCTTGTGTAAAAACTGTCACCAAAATGGAAGGTTTCACAGTTGTCATTGATTTCATCTAAAATCCAGGCAAATATTTATCTTGCTTTAAGAAATATCTAGTTCATAAAAACAAAACCAAAATGGCCTCATATTTTCAAGTAAAATAAACACTCCAAAAAGATGTGCTATGATCAACCTGGGATTCCTTACACCCTTTCACTCTGTCACTTACCCAATCAGCAGGGCATTTCTTGGGAAATACAAAAAAAAGATAGCCATATGGCTTATGCCAAGACAGAGGAAGGAAAAGGAGCCCACAGGCTGAGCCTGAAGTTGGGAAGTCTGGGGAGTGGTAGTGAAAAGAGAGAGAGGAGGAAAGCTGAAGGTATTCCATTTTCCATGAACAGCTTTCCATTCCATATTTAGTTATACCTACAGGGAATGTCATTTTGCTTCCATTCACTGGTAATGTGATGAAGAAATGATTCTGATCAACACAGTGACTTATAGAAAATCTGTAAAGCCCTCAACATACTGAGGTTCAGGAGTAGGGGCCAAGAGCAAATGACAAGCCAGGCAACACAAGAGAGCTTTGAGCAAAACAGACCTCCAGTAAAACCTGAGATTTTCAGAAGAAAAAAGACTTTTTAAGTTTGAAAGGCTATTTTCCTGATCCAACATATTAAACATAGTGAAATATTCTTCAATCTGCCTTATCTCAGAATTTTCTGGGACTGAGAGAAACAAGAACCACACTGACATATTTCATAAATGGTGTCTGTGAAGGACAGTATTTCCAGCTGCATGTTTTACAGAATTTGAGTTCGGTCATAACAGGAAGGTAACATTTATATATACAGGTACGTAGCATAAAAAGTTGCATGAACAAAAGCATGGGGATTCGAGAATGTTCAAGGACTATGCAGGAAACAGAAGTTTTGTTTGACTGCTTGGTAGGGTCCACATGGTAGTAGAAAACAAGCAATACCTCATCAGGAATTCATTAGCCAGGGGCATGAATGCCAGCACAAGAATTTTAGCCCTTCCTCTGAGGCAGCTGAAGGGTTCTGATACGGCATGGGAAAAAAATCTATGCCTCAGAAAAATTCTTCTGACAGCAGCAGTATTATTATTACTTATGATGTTCATAAAGTGTTTGAAGAAACAAGGGAAAAACGGTTTTATATTTATTCTGACAGTTTAAAAGGTTGCTGCCATTATGCATGGATTTTTGAAATCTGTTGTTGATTGTACTGACTCTGCTGGCTGTATACCTCACAGACTCCAGAGGGAGAGAAACTCAATGGAGATAGTAAATTACCTGAACCCGAAATCAAATGACAATTTCATCTCTACCCATGCACCAGTGCTTCTTTTTGGTTCCATTTACCAGGAAGATGAACAACAATAATTTTAGGCAATTAATTCAGATCTTTGGCAAGGCCACAAGCGTTTTGTTGAACACAAGAATGCTGTTACAGTGTAAAGGATAAAAGATGTCATTTGCCATGCAGCAGGTTGACATGTGTGAGTGAGCATGTGTACATGTGTCTGTCTGTCTGTATGTGAGAGGGGGGGTAGGAGAGAATGAGAGAGAAAGAGAGAGAGAATGATTGAAGCTAGTCTTTCAGAAATTGCCCTAAACACCGGAAATCTATCCAGTTTCACAGTCACTTTAGCAAACTGGACTTTGATATCAGGGTAGTATTTTCATTAGACCCTCTCACTTCTGAAGGATCCACAGTATGAACTTTCAGAGCCAGCAACATAATCCTTCTCATCAAATATTTGGGCGACAGGTGGAAAATTGTTCTGCCAGCTGAAGAAGACAAAATCCATTCCTTCTGGCAATTTTCTGCAATGAAAACTCCAGAAATGAATGTGCAATAACTTGTGGAAATAAATTTCAAATATTATCACACAAAAGCAGTGTGCTCAAAATCTCTAACTGTAAATGAACTCTTGCTTATCTGAATTTTAAAATGTTGATTTCTCTTTGTGTTTGAATTGCCATGGAGAGAAGAGAAAATATTTTCAGACATAAAAAGTCAAAGATGCCAAATTCAAACAAAATATTTCCAGGTTGAAAGCTGAAGTTGGTCAGTAGCTGCTCTTACAACAGGATGCAAGAACCCAAAGATCACTTCCTGTCACTACCTCATTCCTGGCACCCATGGGATTCTCTTGTTATAGTGTTCTACAGAAGCAGGCCTGGAGTCCTTGTTAGGTCTGAATTCTTCTTGGTTGTAGTGACTCCATCTACTGTGAGATTTGGAAGTAGTTTGCTATGATGTTCTGATAATGGTCCTTTTAAAGATTTCTCTCAAAAGCCCTCAGTTGCTCACTCCCTAACTACATAAGAGCTTGGCAGATGACCCCATGTCCTAATGGGGAGGCTAACAGGTTTTGCATCAAGTTATTGGGGGAGTAGTGTTGCACGCCAGCACTTGAGGTTTTAGGCTCGTGAGTGAACTGCTCAACTTTTCTTCCCTGTCTGGGGCTTTTGCACAGCACAGTTGATATGGCTGCTGAGATGCAGGATGGAGCCAGTTTAAGGGCAGGTGGGAAGGAAAATTTCTGCTACTGAAACTTCATATCAGACAAGTTAATTAAATCTACTTCATTTTATTTATAGGATCCCTCCCCTCCTGCTTTTTTTTTCACCAAAGTTCCCAATTATTCAGCGGGAATTTTATGCAATCCATTAGTGAAATATATATTATTTGCAGCAGCTTTACAATGCTAATGATATAAACAAAATTGTGTTTAACAAAATTGTGTTTAATACATTATTTAGTTTTGAAAAAGGAAACTTTTCTCATATATTTTCAAGAGTCCATTTAACAGATAGATAGTCTTCATACACACTAACAGTCAACAAATTCTGTGGTTCTCATTACTGGGAATGTTTTGTGAGGACAGGTGATAAAAATTCTCCACTTCAAGTAGCTAACACTTTGGGAAGAGACAGGAAATAATCAATAAATTAATATAAATATTTTAATAATCAATAATCAATAAAATAATTTTAATATTTTAAAATTATAAAGCATACAAGATGATAACAAAGTGCAACCGAGTAAACACAGCAGGGAAGAATTAGAATATTGGGGGAAGGGAGATCACTTATGGCAGTGGGGTCACGGAAAACAAAGAACAAAGGAGATGAGAAAACCCATATGGATATTTAGGGCAGACCATTTCAAGTACAGCAAATACCAAGTGCAAAGGTTCTGAGGTGGGAGCCTGGCTGTATTAAGATGCTACAGAAAGCAAGTGTGGAACAAAGTGTGTATCAACAGAGGACGGCTGGGAAAGTGGAAAGGCAAAGAAAAGATGAAAATAAGAGAGGAAAGAGGAACACGGACACTCACAGGCCTTTGAGACACTGAGCAGAACTTGAGTCTGAGTTAGACTGTATTAAGTCAGGAGCTTCTGGACAGAAGAATCATGATTTTACCTTCCTGGTCTCAGCTCAGATGCTACATTTTCACTGAGGCCTATCATGACCACCCAATTTATTACTCCAATCTAAACTCTATTATTTTTATCTTTCATATCCTCATTGACCAACTTTTTTGGTCCATTATACTGTTCACCTGATCATTGTCTTACTTCTAATGTGTACTGTTTATTTTCCCTCTGCTTTACTATCATGTCAGATTATGAAGGCAGGGACTTGTATCCATTTTGCTCCTGACACAATCCAAAAACTGGAGGAGTCCCTGTACTCAGTAAATATTCTGAAAGTCTTAAAACTTTTTGAGTTATCCTTATTGAGACAGTAGAGCCGATCTTAAAAGATGTAAAAGCTGTTTCAAAACACTCCATAAAGCAGCTATATTTTGAAAGGTAAAAGGGAAATTGTGGAGAAGAGGCATTATAAATAAAGAACAGTTCCTTATCTTACAGGTTTGCAGAGCAAGAGAGGAGAAGGGATGGCAGGGAATTAAAATGCTCACCTTGAATGGTCACTGTGAGAAGAGTTGAAACAAATTTACCAGTGTTTCTCTCTAAGAGTTTTTTCCCTTCTAAAGTTCAAGAAGTTGCTCCTGGTCAGATTATAGAAATCCTACATAATAATTTACAAGAGAAGAAATGTAATTTAAATTCTTAGTTAATCTAATTAGTTTTCTCATAGATAATGGTAAAACTGTCTAAGAATCAACAAAAATGCAGCCAAGTAACTAATGAAGCGACTGCAGGCTTGATTACTCGTTTAGAGTCTACTGTGTAGAGCTACAACCTTCTTCCTTATTCATTTTTTCCCTGGGTATCAGTCTTTGAGTATTAGTCCTGAGGATGCACAGTGAATTGGGGTGTAGCACCTCACTACCACATCTGTAACATGGTCACAAATTCAACAACCATATACATTATATAGAAAAGTATATTTCATATCCTAAAATACTAATTAGGAAATACGATACATTTATGCTACTACAACTCTACATTTTCTATAAAGAGTGAATTCACCCAGAAAATTAAGAAAAGTTAATGTAAATGTTAATTAGGAAATGTTAAAATGATGGAGTGGAAAGAGAAGGTTGAAACTAGTTGAAGGTCTCCTTTCTACCTTTCAGGTATCAAAAGCCTCCAAGTTACATTGAATCCCAGGATTTCCAGTATTAACAGCTGCAGGTAACTCTACTTTATTGCCATGACTATATAAAATGAGGAAGTTATCTTCATTTTAAAATTTTTGATTACATTTTAAATGTTGTATCAATGTGTGTCTTCCATTAGTTGATGTTATGTGAAAGTGAGATGTTTTGGTCAGAAGAGTTTTCTAGTTAGAATGATAGTATCTTCAATTTGGAATAAAATCTAAATATAAACTACCATTCTTAATATTTTTGAACTCCTTCCAAAATATTGTGCATCTCCTGCTGAAACACATCTGATTAGGAGGCAAACATTGCTTCTCAAGACTGTCTCTTTCTCTTTGGAATCACAAGATGCTCAGGTTTCAGTAGTGGTTACCAAATCAACTTCTGAGTGTGATGACTTACTACCACTGAAGACTGTGAGACCCTCAGCAATCTACTTATCTTCTCTAAACCCCCCTGTGTTTGTTTTTATAGATAAAAAAGAGGGAAATGGGTAAACACAGAACTTCCTACCTAGAGTGGTTGTGAAACTATCTGAAGTATTCATTTTATATAAAAGATACTGAAATTAGTATTGCTATTTTTGTTCTTAACATAGTCTGGCACACTGGCTCAGGTTACTGAATGTCAGCCAGAAACCAACACCATTGCATTTTAAAGACTCTTTTTCAGTCTTTCTTTGTGTCTCAGGATTTGCAGCATTTCATGAAGGTAGGCAGTGGGGAAGACTCAGTAAAAAGGTTCTGCCCTTGTACCCCTTCCAAGGTATAAATGAGAAATCACTGGGAGATAAAGTCCCCAAATTTTTTATTTTCCAGAGAGTTCTGATTTCTCTTACACATGTGTTAAAAGCCAAAAAAAGCAACTCATGAAAATTCTGTTTGCAGTCTAGTTAATGGAGATTTTAGTATGCAATTGGATTCTCTCTCAATTAGTCAAAATGAGTAAATTTTACTGTACATTTGTTTCTGTCAAGAATGAATTAATAATTTAAGTATGACATTAAATAAATTCCAGAAATTGATATATGTGTGCCATCCTTGGTGACATCAATTATCCTTCTAAGTCTTTGGTAGTGTGAAGAGCACAGAGTAGGTGAAGTGATGAGTAGAAACTCTGCTATACCAATTTGATTACCTAGTGGAAAAATATGCCAAAAATACTTCCTGTGGAAGTAAGGGGGACGATTATAACCAGTAAACTGAGAGCCTATCTTATTGTGTCAAACTGAGCTGCCGGCAAACCTGCACACATTGGAGTTGATGGAGGGGGAGGCTGTGGTGGTGGGAAACCATCTCTTTCTGGGACCCAGGGCTCCCTACAGGGGCATGTTGGAACAGGCTCTTTGTCAAACTCAGCTACAAAACTTTAGCTTTCCCCTAATCAAGTCAAAACCAGGAGAAAATAACTGGGTTACTGATATGAAAACATACAAACTCATCCCTGCTGATTCTATTTCAACATAAGACCTAGTGATGAAGGATGGGGATAAAGGATGATGAAGGATGGGGATAGAATACAAGGGGAGAAAGAACACAAGGGGAAAAGTACATTATTTGTTATGCCCAAGGTCTCTATCAGCAAGAAAAATCAGATAAGCTCAATTTTTTTCATGGGACCTATATTGGTTTTGCAATCTCTTCCTGGATGCCAGGCTCTAGACCTGGTGCATATTCCTGTGTCCCCAGAACCAACCCTTATTCCTACCAGAATGAATATTTGCCCTAATGAATCTAGGTAAATGACAAATTTAGCTGCTTCTCTTATTCTGATAGTATGGTTACATACCTGGATCCACACAATTTTTGAGCACAGAACCTTTATCCATAGACTTGTGAGATAATGGTGGGAAAGAACATGTGTCAGCAGAAACCTAAACATTCACAAATTCAGTTCTTAGGTCTTGGAAGTTTTCCTACCTTTCTCTATTAAAATGAAAGTTATAACATCTACTCTGAAAAATGGTAGCAAGAATCAAAGAAAGTAAGCAAGTTGGCATTCGATTGCACATTGGCTGTTATTAATAAATTCAAGCTACTATTTAAGTTCTGAAAACAGGCTTACTAAAACAAATCTGAAATATGTACATGACTAGATTTCATTATCTGAAGATGATAAACTTCCGCAAAATACTTCCAGCTCATTTCTACACTCTAAAGGAAGGAGTACATCTCTATTTTCCAACGCTCTCCCATCTTAGCTCTCCCTAAGCTTATCACCAGTGTGTGTAATTAAGGGACTTAGTGCTCTACTGGCATTCAGGAGGCACAGCCCCTACCCTAGTGCCACCTGGCAACCTATCAGAATCTGTTTTCTGTCATTCTGCCATTTCCCTCCCTAAAATCCTCTTTGTGAGGAAGAAGTTGGATGAGACTTCACGTGAAGCCAGTTTCTACCTCCCAGTGGCACTTCAAAAAATGTGCAATTTGTCTTTTCTGGAAAGCTCGCACTTGACTTGCCTATTTAGTAATTACAAGAGAAGACTCAAAGGCAGTAGCTCGGCGCAAACTATCCCTGTCTTTGTCGCTCACAGATCTCTGAAGAGAAATGAAATCTTCCTCATTAGGAAACTCCTGGTGCTCTCTGATAAAGTCAAAATGTCAGGCCCTCAGCAGATGAGGATAATTAAAAAAATTGAAATGATCTAGACCTAGGTCAGAGTTTTTTAACTTTTCTTTCCCACTGCATCAGGAAATACCCATTAACTTTTAATGGAACAAACAAAAGACCCTTGAAGGTCACTGTACTGAGAAAGCACTGGAGTCCAAATCATAAGCTAGCATAATACCAGGGTACTGGAAAAACCTCGGTGGAAGTATTGAACTTTCAAAGCAGGCCCAGGTGTGTTAACCTATTTATTTCTGATAACAGCCCTGGGAGTTGCGATTATTACATTTATTTTACTGAGGAAGAGCAAGTGGCACATCTGCTATCTCAGTAACCATGAGGGACAGAGCGAGGGCTTCTGACTTCAAGTTCTGCATTGTTTCATTAAACCAGAGCCCTGGTAAACACTCAGTTCCCCAAGCGAGGTGTTTATGTCTTTTCTTATTGTGGCATCCTGCATCAGGAATCAAGACCCATGACAATTTCTCCATCTGCCAGAATGCTTTGTCAGTGTCCTCCAGTGCCTTTGGCATGAAGTCATTCTAACTACACACAGTCAAGGACAGACTGCCTCTGATGGCACCAATTACCACTCACGGGGTGAGTCTGATAATAGGAGCTGATGAAAAGGGAAGTCCTGGTGGAAAGGTGCCCAAAAGATTCGCCCTAGGAAAACACCTTCACAGGAGATGGATTTATTTGTCAAACATGATTCTGAAAAGCTGGAACATTAAATAAATCCATTAAGGTAATATGACCCACTCATTTACTCCTGATGGTTGACAGCCCTTTTCTATCAGGCTGGATATACAAAGTCATACTAGTACAACTCAGGATTCAGAAATACCTACCTTGCCCCCTGCACCACCCCCACTCGTCCCTGAGATACACCAACAGACAGCCTGTGCTGGACCCTTGTTGTCCTCTCTGGAATTCTATTCTCATAATGCTCCCTAAAATGATGTCACCATTGCTCTCAGACTCCTAAACAGATGTGTGTCTCACCCAAAGCAAATAGGTCTATGTGTCTTTTGTAAGTTATGTTGTAAACCTAAAATGCGGTGAGTTTCAGAGTCCAACACTTCATTTCAAAAACTGACAACACTTTCTTAAGTGTTAAGCAAACTACTTAAATCTTTGAGCCTCAGATTTCTTTTCTCCAACGCTGAATGGTTATCCTCTATTTTTAGTGCATGATTTACTGTTTACTCACCTCTCCCTCCTTTTGAAGAGAAACCCTATCTAGTCCTTGATTTTAGAAGGCCTTGAAATTTCTTAAGCCAATCAAGGACAATTTCAATTCCATTTGCCTCAGCAGTAATAGGCCTAGGAAGCAATTTTGTCCATTAAGATGTGAATGACAGTATGCTAAGGGACTTTGGGCCTCTAATAAAAGAAACAACCAAGAAAAAAGGACTTCTTTCTCTTCTGCTCAAAAATGTGATATCTGGATATGATGTCTAGAACTGCTGCCATCACCCTGTTTTCACTTGTAGAATTAGCCTCAGTCCTACAGCTCAGAGAGGAGCATAGAATGTAAAGAACAAAACTACCACATTTTTTCAATGCCCTCACTGAACTGCTAAACTATCAACAGAAGCTGTAGTACATAATGCATTTCCCTACAATTTAGATCCTGAGTCAGGACTTTTTTCCACTTCTTGAAGCTGGAATAAAGCATATTAAAAATAATGACAATATCAAGTATCAAGAAATTTCTGAATGCTAAGTATTATTTGAAACATTTCAGTTTAAAAGCTTAGTCAATTATCACAACAGTTCTCCAAGGCAGGTAGGAAACACACACAGAGATTAAGTAATTTGCTCAATTCACCCAGGAAGGAGAAGGGAAATGGGTATTTGAGCTCAGGTTGTCTGGCTGCAGAGTCCATGTGCAAAATCTTTCCTTTACTTATAGACACTATTATCAATGGAGGCAATAGGTTGTGGTTTTACAATAAAGCCGGCAAACAGCTTCTGATGCAAATTTGGAGCAACTCAAATACACAGGAATTTCACAGTATGATACATTCCATATGATCTCTACAATATCAGGCATCTCTATATCTATCGTTAATTGCTGCCATTCACCCCACTAATATCTATATAATTGAAATTATTGTTCACACTGACTCTCAGTGTGAATAGTATTTTGAGGGTCTAGATCATTATTGTAGACCTGGTCTCAAATCTCACTTGTGCTCACTCCTCGGTGCTAACAGGAGGAACATCCAGAACTACCAGAACTCAGACCCTCAAACTAAATTTTTGTGCTGATGCAGTTTCTACAAGCCACCTACCAGAGTAGCTTGTGACTATCCAATTGTACAAGGACCCATTTTCTTTTCTTGTCTCCAAAATATTCCCACAGTGGTAAGCTATTCTAGCCACTGCTCCCACGTAATTTGACCAAGAGTATCCTGAACCCTGAATGTGCTCATGGATCGTCTCTTCACCCAACCTAGAGAAATGGTTCATGTTCCTTTGAGGTGCCTGTAGTTGTCTGGCCTAGTTGTTTATGCCTTGGTACAGAGAACTGGGAGTGGGGGAGGTGGTAGTGGAAACAGGTCACTGATGCTAAGAGGGGAAGGAGGTTGTTCTTCAGTGTGGAAAGGAGAGTCAACACAAAGCTGCTGCTCCTGGGGAAGGAACCATCAGAACTCAGATGTCCGAGACTCACACCAGACTTAACACAATGCAATTTTAGAGACAGGGTGCAGAAATATTCATTTCAATTCACTCCCAGATCATTCCTTTGGATATTGAAGTCTGGAACTCTATTCTAATGGCAGAAAGAAAAGAAGAGTCCACGGAACAGGTGTGAGCAGAAATCTAGGCACCTTCTCAGGACATTTAAGCCTGGAGTAAGCCTTTCTTATTTTTCCTTCCTTTGTTCTCTAGGTGAACTGATCACATGCCACTGAGAGAATTCTCCACCATTCACTAGTAGGTCATTAGCTGGAGAGCCTCAAAGGAACTGTATTAATACATCCAGTTATCTCCAAATGACTTGAAAACTAAAAGCTAACACTTACAGCGCAACTATAATTACGCTTACAGAGTAACTAAGACTACTCTTTAATCAGCCTTAAAATATCACACTACTTTTACTTTCTTTTCAGATTACAAAGGTAAAAACAAGTTAAATGTTTCACCCAACACAGCTGGTAGCACCTGATCCAGGATTCAGCCTAGGCATCTGGTTCCAGAGTCAGCATCCCTTAATAAGAGTGCTGTGACATCCAACTCAGAGAGAATGCTATCAGTAATTACCCCTCACGCCAATCAGAGTCTGACCCATCTGTAGCAGAGCCTCCCCTGCACATTCCATCTTACTTTGCTGTATGGGGTGCTCTCATAATTTCTTAAAATGGTTTGGCATCGTGTTGATCATTCAAAGTCTATAATGTAAGCTGAACACAGCCATCATTTCACAGGTTAAAATCAAAAGAACTACTGTTCCTTAATTTATAGATGTTTCTTGGAATTTAAATCATATACATTAAATGCCAATAAACACCATGCTTGGTACTCAGTGTAGCAGATAGCTATATTTAATGTTCTTTTTCCTGTCCCACTGTCGTCTGTCTTTAGATCTTAAGATAGCACCAGCAGGCACTTCAACACACATTCTTCCATGATGATGATTCAGAGGGAGGAATATTAGGAGTGGGAATGGAAATGAAAATTCTAGCTCCCTTCTTATTAAGAAAACTTCCAGCACAGCCTTTAAGCATTCTAATTAACTAAAACCTATGCTACTCACCACTCTTAATTTCTCTAAGAGAACACAATTCTAATACAAAAAGTAAAATATGCAATCTCGAGCTAGGAGTTGGTCCTTTCTCTGACACTTGCCAGCTCTGTGCTCTTGGGCAAGTTACTTTACCTGAGCACAAAATTTGGTGCCCGCTATACCTTTAGTCCTTGCTTTGCTGTGTGTATTTGGCCATCACTGCAAGTCACACATTAAAACGAAGGTTTTGATTTGTTTTTCTAGGAAAAGGCATGAGATTCTGTATTAACTAGTTCAAAGTGATCCTGATGTTAAAGGTCTATTCATGGACCGCACTATTTATGGAGAAAAGAAGGAGTTTGCAGTTTCCTTGTCTATTAAGAAAGTTGGGTCTTTCCATGTGAAAAACAAAAATTAGTAGAATAGTAGGATTCACATTGTGGATCTGTGAAGATTAAATGAAAGAAGTCATGAATGCACCTACTGCACAGTCTTAGAAAGGCTGAAGGTGTTTCTTGTGATAATATATGTAAATGAATGTCTTATTAAGTTCTCTGAGGAATGGGGCTCTTACTTCATCTGGAATTAAAGGCAGCCTAGAATTTTATTTTGCTCACACATGTGACAACTCTGCTTAGACTGAAATAATACCTATACTTCAGGTTCAAATGACAAGTATGACTTACAGGAAAAGTAACCTCTTAAATTCATCCTCACTCTGGGACTATAACCCATTTTCTTTGTGCTTTAGGTAAGATACATCAGTATGCCCTTATCTCAGTGAGACTCTAAAAAGACTGAGAAGGGTTAACTTCCAATAAAACATGTTTATAATTGAAGACTAGCACATTTATATCTACCAATGAAGATTAATATACTCATAAAACAATAGTAGTTATTGCTTCTTGCCAACAAAAAAGAATGAGTCATCCCATTGCTTTCTTTTGTATTTTAAATCCATATTTCATTTTCACAAAATATTTACAAAACATTCAAATTTCAAACATTAAGTAGGATGTAAGTTTAATAATCATGTCCCCAACATTTAACACTGAAGTTAAGAAAGGATATCACATTCAATAAACATGAACCAATCCCTCAAACACACATATCAAAATGTGTTAATATATTAAATCAATCAAGATTTCATATTTGCTCATAGATAAAATACCATAGCAGGAAGTCTGTAAAGCTCATGGAAATTCTCTCTTCATTTAATATACTCTAATGGTCGTACTAAGAATGGGGTCATTTAATCCAAACAGTCCATTTTGATTTTGAATGTGAACAGAGATACATTTAAAAGTTTGTTTCTTCTTCCTTTTCATCTTTTACTTTTTTTGTTTTTAAGATGTACACTACTCAGTGCTAGAAAAGCTTTTCCACATATTTGTTTTACAGCATCTGTCAGTATTCCCTTTCAGAGTGACTTCAAAAATGAAGACAAAAGAGATGTTGTTAAACATTGGCTCTGGGTAATAGAGACATTCCCTCAAGAAGGGCCCATTTCTATCTTCCTCAGCACTCTACTGCCATCACCCAGAGGTGCTGTCTATCCTGACCACATTTGAGAGCTCTCAGCCTTTTGAAGATGCCCCTACAGCAACCAAAATGAAAGCAGCCGTCAGTACAAAAAGCAAGACCTAGGGGATAAACTAGCTATCCATGAGCCATTGAGGGTGCTGTTGCCTTTAACCATGGTCAGGCAGCCCTGGAAGTGATGGCCTCTGCAGTCACAAGTCACATAAAGAGGCAAGACACTTTCATGTCTGCCTCTCTGTAGACTTTTGGTCACCAGACACCTGTATACCAGGAAATGCACTAGGTTTAGGTCCATAAAAGTCAGGCACATTACCAGATATCATTCCCCTGGGCCTCCAGAGGTGCACCTTTAAGAGCCATACTCTTAAATAGATGTCTAAAATCTTTCTTACTATTCCCTGCCCTCAAATTACTTTATAATTTTATTAATTTTAAAGAATTTTAAAGAATTTATTGGTTTCATATTTAATCCATTTTACAAATATACTTACTTCCCCTACCCCTCAATGCAGACACTATCTGATAAATTTTAAAATAATTGAGACTGGTTATTTAATTCATACATTCACATATATATATATTTATTTAATGAGAAGTTGTGGGTACAGAAGGCTTCATACTAAGCTTATGGATAACAACCAGCCCTAACCATGTTCATTGCCTGGTTGGCAAGGAGGAAACACCCTCATTCAATGTGAAATGATGAGTACTACATAGGAGAAGCTTAGCCAACAAAGATGTCAGGAAGGGTTTCACACAGAGGACAGTGGTTCTTAAAATTACCATGACAAGGAACATAAAGGGCCTAATAGAAACATTTAATACCTTATAGGCCTAATAGAGTCCAAAAATAGGTAAAAATAATGCTCCTTATAAAATTAAACCATATTAAAAGAATATATGGTCAGATGTCATTTGGGAGGTACAAGATATTATTTACCCACTCCAAAGTTGGTATTTTCACTTACACAAAATGCAATTAGGATATCAGATATTTTGCATTTCTAGCATGAGCACTAATGAAACATTGGGGGGGGTGAGGATGTGAAAATGAGATATTTGCATCTACATGATTCACCATGTTTTCCAATATTGTGTGATGCTTCTACTAATGAGCAATAGCTGAGAAGCAATATATAGGGTATTAACTGTTACATATTAATAATGCCCTCCCTGGGAATGAAGATAGGCCTTTCACATGCTGTTTATAAACAGCCTGTAGTTCCTGTAACTTCTCCCATACCCCATCCCTCTCTCCACTCTCCTCTTCTCCAAAGCTCTCCAACATTAAACCAAGATTTTTTTTTTAAGGGAGATTAAATGGGCTCCTCAAAAAATTGCTTCCTCTGGCTAGATGATGCCAGAACATACATAATTAAAATATATTGGCAATATTTGTTTAAGAGTTTCCACCCCAGAGAACAAGTTTTCCCAACAACAGAAATTTATTCAGTCACTGAATCTTACGTGCTTTGTTTGATGAGAGATTTTTGTTATCTTGATCAGTTATGATGAATCAAAAAGACAAACATCCAGAAGGGAGAACTAACTTACCATGAGGCCACTGTTAAATCTGCTACAGAAGATGACTAAACAAACCCAAGTTTCCTCTCAAGTGCAATTATTGACTTAATATAGAAGTTTATCAGCCCTCTGGTTTGAATTGTTTGCTAATGCATGGACCTACATGCTGGCTGGAAAATGGTAATAAATGAAACTGAAATCCTGCCTTCATCATAACTGCACCTATAGTATAGTGTTTATTCTTAGCTAGAGAAACATTTCATTTACTGAAAGCTACTGGTCTAAACCAATCTCCAAGCTCTTCCCTCATCTTGATTTGCAGATCAATTGTCATGATTAAAGTAAAGGGATTTGTAGGAGCCAAATGCTGATTCAAGTGTTAGAGGTGCTTATGCTTACTGCAGTGTTATTCACATCCTGCTTTAAACTAAGCTAGTTGAGTTTGTTTTCAAGCAAAAAAAAAAAGAAAGAAAGAAAATTGCTGAATGCTTAGAAGCAAATCTTGGGGAGCAGGTTCTACTCAAGGGAAAGAAGAATGTAGAAATGAAAATAATGAAAATATATAGGGTAATTTCTGGAAAACTAGATTTTCCCTATATAATTGGAATATTTATATTCCCTATATAAATGGTATAATTCACTTATGTCCTTTAAAAATTATTAGTTTCACAATAATAAAGCCAAGTTTGTGAATACACTGTCAAACATCACTCTGGAATTTTATCTATTCACTAAATTCAGCTGACTGTCTTCAGCAAATAGGTCAGTTTGGAGAGAGTATGCAAATGTATAGAGAGAGTTGAAATACAAGTCCGTAAACCAAGTAAATCAGCTCACTTCTTCACCTAGCCCTGCATTTTCTTCCCAGGAGAGATTACAATCTTGCTATTCCTTCCAGTGTTTCTCAGCACAACTATGGGTCAGGATAGAAAAGTTGGAAAGCTCCATATAAAACAGAAAAGGCAAATATGATAGGTGACTGAGGAAGCAGAAGGAAGAAAATGAAAGGGATACTTCAGGGAATCGAAAGTTGTAAATCTCTCCTGGGACAAAAACAATGGCGTAAGTCACATATGTCCTTTAAAATTATTAGTTTTACCCTAATGAGGCCAGGTTTGTGGATCCTCTACACAGTCAACCATCACTCTAGGATTGTATCTAGTATGTCAAATGATAGTTTGTCAATTAAGAATTGAAAATTATCACTCAAGTTGTTTTAATTGAAACCATTGGTGATGTTGGTGGGAGTGTTGTTGGTTAAAGATTTGTTACAAGGAATTGAGTAAATTAAAGATTTGAGTCACAAGGAATTGTTGACTATTGACCATTTTTCAACTCTCAGCTTAACTGACAAACTATCATTTGACATACTTTAACTCCTTTGTTCTAGAAATGCTCTCATCATTTTGCTCTTGTCTTCATAATGGCTATGTCTTCCTGATTTCCTTAAAAATCCATCCATTATTCAACTATTAAAATACTAGAAAATTCCAAAGCACATACCTTGGCCATTTTTTGTTTACTTATTCTTTTTTAATCTGTGCTCAGAGTTTCAATTACCATCTGAAAATCATATAGTTCCACTGCATATCCATAAGGCACCTCACACTTGTCATGTACAAAAATCAAATTCATTTTTTTCTCCTTCCATATTGCCAACCCTGCTCTCTTCTGACGCTACCTTTCTAGGAAGTGTCACACCAATTTAAAATTATTTAGGGAACCCCAACATGGAACCATCTCAAATACTTTGTTGAGCTAATGAAGTGATACAAAAAAGAAGGCATGTAAAATAATTCCAATTATGAAATATTCAGTTAAGGAAAATCAAATTATAGTAGACTATATGTTTCTAGAGCTAAAGAAAAAATGGGGAGTGACTATGAATTGCTTTAATTTCATGTCAACAAATTGGCATAAAGTCTCCTCCTGGAAGTATATTAAAATTAGTTTATGATATTGACAGAGCATCTCTAAAAATACACCAAAATTTATTGAGTTGTACACTTAAAAATGGATAAATTTGGTGACAGATAGTGTACCTGAACAAAACTCATAGATAGGATTCATGCCTGACACCTTTTCCCCTCTTATCTCTATTTCAAACCATTCGTAAGTCCCAGCATTAACACTATAAACACTTCTTATTCATTTAGTTCTATCATGCTCTACTTAATCTGAATTGAAATCATCTTTTACCTGATTACTGCTGTAATTATTTCACCTGTCTGGCCACTGATTCTGATGCCCACAACAAACTGTTACCCATAATTTAACCAAAGACCTTTTTCTGTTGAAGAAGCTTTCATTGGTACCCAATCATGCATAAAGATCACATTCTTTAAATTGACATGAAAGATGCAACATGACTCTCCCATTGACCCCTCTCCTGTTTCTCTACCCCTCTATGCTCTTACCCCACCTCTCCTAGGTCAGCTGCATATTTTATCTGTAGTGTCCCTCCATTCCATCATCACCTGCTGGATTCCTACTTGCCCATTGGGTAGCAGTCCAAGGATTACCTTGAGGGCACCTGCCCTAATCTTCAGTCTAAGTCAGCTCCTAAGTCATAGAACCACAAAACCTGCCTTCAAAAAACTAATTCCAGTGTGTACTTACATTCACCACTCTTTATGAATGGGGTTATAGCTGCTCCTCCCTCCATCCAAGTAAATGACAGGACAGCAAGAATTACATATGCTTTTGCCTTTTATGGGCATCATATTGCCAGTATCTGAACTAGCACCTGGTCATTAATCATTGATTAAAAAATACCTTCTGTATGTAACAGCTAATATCAGCACCTTGATGACTAAGGAATTTCCCTCTCTTTAGGGGAGAATTAAAGAAAAATTACTTATTACTTCAATAAGATTTCTCTCTCATGTCTACTCTCCTAATACATCTGTCAAATCACCTCTTTTCCATTGTCAAATACTCTCTTTTCCATTGAATGCAGGCAAACTGAGGACTGAAACGAATTAGCTAGCTAATTGCTGAGAGGCCCAAAGAACAGCCAAAATAGAAATATAGTGAAGCTCTAGTTCCTATTAAATCAGGCAGAAATTACCTTAAAGTTTGCCTTTAAATCATGGCTTTTTTCCTATTTAACAGAAAGAGTCTCTGCCAACCAAATAGAAATGTGCACACTCTTCCAAAGTTCTGCTAGAAAAAATGTTTTGACATCCTTTCCTTATCGCTACACACACTGACTTGTCCCGGTGCTTCTGTTCCGAGGTTTGACAGTACCTACGGCAAGTCCAGATTCTTCTGTCTCTTTTTCCTGTGATTAAAAATAAGCTTCCAACCAATACTTGGCAATAAGGTTAGCTGTCAAGCATCTATTCCCAATTCAGTCATTCCTTTTTATGCCTTGGGCAGAACCATAAGTCTCATTGGGACCTGTCCCCAGAGTGTCATTCCCTAGCCCACAGTCTACAGTTCTGGAGAGCAGACAGAGAGAAACAGCTGAAAGACCAGGCAGAAAAATAATCCCCACCGTATTTTTAACATTCTTCAATCAGAGAATTTTTAAATGAACTAAGTAATTTAAAAAAATAGAAGACAAAAACAGCAAAGGAGAATTCCTTTTTATAAAATGGAATTGAATTACATTTGAATGGGGAATGAACATCACAAAAATAACATTTTGATGCTGTGGAGAGGGACAAAATCTTCAGAATTACTCTGGAAAATTGTATCTAAATAAATATTACAAACACTTGACTCAAACAAGGCACACACTTTAAAAATTGTAATTCTGTCCATGAGTATAAATGGTTTGAATAGCAAACATTTGAATTGAGAGCAGTACTTTTCATTATGGTTACTATCTATTTGCAATGCTTAGGAAATCAATTCTTTCTAGAGATTATAGATTTTCTATCTGGAAAATGAATATAATAATTCTTGGCATTCTCACAGGATATTTTGAATAGTAACAAGTTTGTGGTCATATGTGTAATGGTCCTAGGAGTTTAGGATGTATTGTTATAACATGCTATTGGTGTAAATAATCTTAACATGTCAAAAACAATTCATTATAGTGCAAAATACTGCCAGAGAATAGCAGCATGTTTAATATAGTATTTCCTGTTTTGAACTAATCTCAGAAATTTTTCTGAAGACATGCCAAAAATTTAATTAGACACTGCTCACAAAAAGCATAATTGTATATTTAACGTTAACACTAAATACTAACAATCTCACAGAAGAGGTAGTTAGTTTGTGAACTTGTTTAGAGTTCAGGAGAGGAAAATTCAACAAAGAAAAATATAAAAATTTAGAGAAGACAGGAAAGGAAAGATGAGTAAGATCTAACTGAGAATTTGTCTTTTCAGTCCCTATCCCTTTTATTGAAGGCATTCATGTACTAATACAAAATTACCTAACACCTTTCTCATTGTATTCATTGATTAATCGATAAAATAATTTCAACCAAAGTAAATTCTAAATATTTTATGTATATTTGCTTTGCTTAAGAAAAAAAATTACCCATCAATTTCATTAACTTTTTCTCAGATATATTCTTGTAAAGTCTGGAAGACTGGGTCTGTTATTCCTAGAAATGAAGAATGCTGCTTACCAATTAAAGAAAGAATATAGAAAGTTATCAAACAAAGTTCATTCTAGAGCGTTGCAGAAACTAAATTTTATATAGAAAAACTAATATTCTGTTTAATTAAAAAAACCACCAACTATTGGATATTTTATTTCACATTTACAACACTAAACTTTCTAGTGTTTTCCCACTTATGGATTTGAATTTTTTGTTGTTGGTTTATTATTTTTGTTTTGTTATCCAAGCATCTAAAGCTAATTTCAATTATTTGCCAATCTGAAGAGCAAATTTAGAATTTATAAAGATAGGACCAACTAGATAAGGAAATGCTTTTAAAGCAACTGGCTTCCGATCCACTTTGACACAATATTTCACAACAGACAACATATAGACATGCACACTTAGTGGCTGGATAATACATTCCTTGCTTTCAAGACTAGGAACAGATGTTTAACTACAGTCAACTGTTGTTTCTTTTGTGTGTGTGCGTATGTATGTGTGTGTTGTTGTTTTTTATATGAGGGAGGGTCATAGGTTTTATTGAAACAAATCATAACTGTTCATGAAATTAAAGAGCAATTTTTAGTGTGTTGATGCCATGAAACTGCTTTTGGGAACCTAAGTTCCAATAACTGATGGCTAACTCTAGGTTTCCTCCATTAAAAATAAAAATACTAGTAGTAGGCATGTTTCCCTCCTATAGACATTGAAAGAAGCAGCATTAATAAAACTATTTTTTTCTGATTTATATCCTGTTAGAATTAAATTTATAACAGACAAAAATTGTTTTAAATTCTGAGGGTGGAACTACTGGTTTCATTTGACCGAAACTTGATGCATATTCCTGGCTTAATGAGATATTTCAAAAAAAAAAAAAAAAAAAAGTGCAGATTCCTATTTAGACTACCAGAAAGAAAAGAAAAAAGCAGCATTTTAAAATAATGGAGAATAAAGAAAGTTAGGGAAATATATGATATGGTTTCATTATCACTTATCAAGCACTTGCTTAATGCTTTTAATTTCTTTATTGATTGCACAAATACACACACACATACATATATAAATTACATCATTGTCTACCCTGAGGTTCTCCCATCAGCTTGTCACCTGTGACATCTTAATCTTTTATGCCCTCCCCTTCCCCCATTTTTCATCCTCCTCCCCCTCTAAGCACTTGTCACATGTAAAACCAATCACCTTCACCGAAAGAAATTTGAATTGCACACTCTCTTTCTTACATAGTTATAAGAGTTATAAGAGAGAAAAGGGTCTAAAACAACAAAAAACTAAGAAGGCAAGTTATTAAATAGCATCCTCACATAAGTTGACTTTAGTAATATTCATGGTTGATAGTTTTTGGCAAACAGATTAAATAAGAAAAAGCAGTTTAAATACTGGAAGCATATGGCAGGATAGAAGAAAATCAGCCAAACATTTTGGGATCTCAAAGTATTTTGTCAGTCCCTAAAGACTACTCTAGAGGCTGCAAAAACAAGAATAATGATTTTGAGTCATGGATCGACTCCCATAGAGAAACATTTTCAGAAGTGTTGCCACATTGCTGGAATAAAGTTTTCTTGAGTATGTTATAACTACCACACATAATGATGCTGGGGCTCCTTTTTCTATGAAAATGAACATACACATAATTTTTTAAATACTTTAAAAAGTTACAGTAACTCTGGTCTACAACATTGCACATGATTCAGCAAGAGATTCTTTAGGTGCAGCACCACAACACCTCACCCACTACCCAGGTCCCACAACCTTCCACCAGAGTCCATTGTCTTGCCCCATCTCTTTCTTCTCTCCTCCTTCCCCTGATGCAGGATCAGTTTTCCAGTCACATTTATCAGAGTTATCTGACTTTTTGACTTTTTCTCTAAATTCCATAAGAATGAACAAAGTAGTTCATTTTTAAAAGATTAATTGAAATTGAAGGACAGGGAGATATGATAATCTAGTATTGTTAGCCTTAATTTGTGAAGGCAAATGGAATCTAATTCATCAAACATACTGTCTATTGCATTAAGTTGTGTCTGCCATGCTAATAATCATTAAAATCAATTTAATAGTCAATATCAATAGTCAATCTCCCTTATTCAGTTAGTGTTAATTTTGAAAAAAATATACATGTAAGTAAATGATAATATAGGCTCTAATGAAGAACATTTCTAGTTTACTTTTGCAAAAATGCTTCCAACATGAGAAGCAACTCTCTGAAAAGATGTCCTTGGTGATAACTATCATAAAAACATTTGATCTAAAGTCTACTCAAAATATTCCACTAATAGAATGTAAACAAGCAATGGTAGTGTTTTAAAAATGATAAAGTTCTAGTCAAGGAGAACTCTGGCACACATACCAAAAAAAGTTATAAAATCACTCCCAGTAATTCAAGTTACAGAAATAACCAGAACTTATTTGGTGAAATGACAAGTGCTAAACCCTATAATTTCTTCTGAGTAACCCCTTACCTTCCAAAGGCTAAAATAGTGTTGAAAATGAAAACTTCAAAGTCATAAAACAAACAAACAAACAAACAAACAAACATGCAATGTAGTTTCACATCATCAGATACACCTAGTGGAGGTATAAGTTAACATAGATTTAACATTTCTATCCAAGATTACTGAGGTGTTTCGATTTGGTACACACAAGAAAACTTTGATTATCTACAAATTTCTCTTCCATTGGGCTTTCAAACGTCTTACTAAAGTAAGACCAATAAGGATTTCTGTAACCCCCAACTCAGTTTTAAGAAGAAAACATTGTAATAAGCATATTACAATATTAGTATATGTATGGCTTATATTTTAAATGAAGTCAAACTTTGTGTATGAACAATGTCCTTCCTCTCTCTCTCTCTCCCTCCCCTTTCCCTTCTCTCTTCTCCCTCTCTCACTTTCACTCTCACCCCCCACTCTATCACTCTATTATTCTCACTCTCACTCACTCCCACATTCTTACACTCCCCCACATTCACTCTCAGTCTCCCACACTCACTCAGACACACACTCCCACTCTCATGCTCTCTCTTTTTCTCACTTTCAGTCTCTCACTCTTTCTCAATTGGGCAGAATTTATTAACTGTGGAAATTAAAACTGATCTTCATGAAAAAATGAGTAAGCAGAATCAAAGACGAATGTAATTATAAGTCAGCTTAAATCTCTGGTGGAACTCTCTCAATGAAGATTTATGACCCCACAGTAGGTAGAATATCCTGGACTGCAATGTTTAGCTTTCATAAAAACCTAAAGCATTATGCTTGTAAAAACCAGACATCAAAGAGGCATCTCTCTTTTCACTAAGTGACATAATCAAAACAAGTTTGCTAATGAATTACTTTGATAGCATAGCCATAAAAAGAAGTACCACACTGGCTAAACAATTGATTATCTCATGATTCTGGAGGCTAGAAACCAAGATCAAAGTATCAGTGGGTTTGGTTCCTCCTGAGGGCACTTACCTTGACCTGCAGGTAGTCACATTCTTGCTGCGCCCTAGATTTTGCACTGTGCATGCGCATCCCTGGTATTTCTCTGTTGGTTCAAGCTTATTTTTCATATAGTCACCCACTGAGGATTACATTGGGGTTCACTCTAATACCCTCATCTTAACTTACATATTTAAAGATGTTATCGTCAAATACAGTCACATTCAAAAGTGTGTTTGCTTCAGCAGCACATATACATTCAAAAGTACTATGGGTCAAAATTTCAATATACAAATTTTATAGAAACAATTCGGTCCATAGTTGGTGGCCTTCAAAATTCTTATCCTTGTTACATATGAAAAACATTCACTGCCATACCAACAGCTCCCAAAGTCTTAATCTGTTCCAGCATCATATACATGTTCAAATTTTATTGAATGGAATATGGGTAAGACCTGAGCTACCATTCATCCTGAGTACCCCTTCTACTCTGAAATTGTGAAACTAGACAAATTAAATGCTTCTGTGCAGTGATAGGATATACCGTGGACACTACCCTTGCAAACGGAAAAGAGAATCAAGAAAGTCTGAAATCTTGTATGTAAGTTTCATTAGACTTTTAAGGCTCAAGTATAATTTGAGAATAATCTTCTCTGGTTTGATGCATGGTCCTTGGGGCCAACAGAATGGTGGCCTGCGATCCAGGTCCACTGAGTGGCATTATTTGGTATCATGGTTCTGCCCCACTGAAACCTAGGAGGTGGCCCGGCCTTCAGAAACAAGAGGAGACAATCATTCCCAGGACCTGTGTCCTCTGGGCTGCATTGGTTGTACAGCTCTACCAAGCTCAATAATCACTTTCTCTTTTTTGCAAGATCAAAGCAGACTACATTTTTATACAGAAATACAACAGTTTTCCTTCTTTTTTAACTTATTGCAGTCACCTTTGCTACAGGCTCCCCATATATCCCCACTCTTCTCCTGGCTTCTATAGTCTTGACCCATTGAATCTACCAGTCATGCCCACAGTCTATTGAGTAAGTGTCCAGTCACACCCCTGACATCCCCAGAAGAACATTCTTAACCTTTGCACATGAACTATAAATATCCAAGGCCTTGTTTATCTTTGTTAATAAGTCTTTGTCTCCCACCTTTCCAAGTTTATCCTAACACAAGGCCACACTTTCAATATATTCTTAACATTCTCTTTATCTAAATATCTATAATCATCCCTTCTACAGTTGACCTCCTACCAAATATTAAGCCACAATTCAATTAAGTTCTTTGAAATGATATAACAAATTTAATCCTCCAGTATCCAACAGCATCATCCTCATTTTTATTGGAAGTCTCATTAGAAACACCTCTAATGTGAATATTTCTTTCAATGTTCACCTTTAAAATAAATATACTTTCTCTAAAATATACTTCAAACACTCAAGATCTATTACCTGCCTTTAAAACCTCTTGCACTGTTTTAGTTTCTTATTACCTCAGCAGCACCTTACTTCCCTGTGTTAAAATCTGTATTGACTAAGATTGCAGAGAATAACAGAATCAATGGTATGTGCACATAGAAGAAAATTAAAGAGGGGGGGAGAGGGGGTTTAATTAACAAATTGGATAACAAATTGGCTGGCATGACTATGAAAGTTTTATACACCTAAAATATGCACTCTGATGGACAGCAGAATGGAAACACAGAGAATAATTGGAATTTGAGTCTAGAGGCAGAGTTCTTTCTTGCTCACATTGGTCTTTAGACTATTAAGTCTTCAAATAATTGGATGGGGCCCAATCATATTAGAGATTGCAATCAATGTTACTTAAAGTTCATCAATTTAATGATAATTCCATTTTACACAAAAAAAAAAATCATAGAAACTTCTAAAATGTTTGACCAAATATCTGGGCACTGTAATCCAGTCACATGGTTGACTCATAACATTACCCATGACCTCAAGCATTATTTCTGGGCACTGTAATCCAGTCACATGGTTGACTCATAACATTACCCATGACCTCAAGCATTATTTCAATTTTTTAAGGCATATGTATAGGTAGAAAATAGTGAGTCACTGTATCAACACAATGTCCAGACTCCACAAACAATAATTACATTTTACAAAGAGAAATAACTGGATAAATTCCTTAAGCCTAAAGCATAATAAAAAAATCATCATTAAATATTAGTTAAACATCCTGACCTATAGTTGGGTAGTATGCTACACAATTCTGCTATTGTATAATGCTAGAAGTTCTATCTTCAGACAGTGTACAATCATACAGAAGAAGTAGAATTGAACTTACATTTTTCAGTGATGTACACATGATATTTATACATTGTAATGCATTATAAATAATATATTTCTACATTATAGTTTTACTTCACCATTTTTAACTTAAAAATAAATATAGAGAAAGATATTTCCTATTCCTCAGTCTGGGATTCCATAACTGTTCAATTAGATATTGCACTAGAAAACTTCTATCTCTACAGTGCTGATACTCAAGAGTAGCATCCCAGATACCTCAGGGAATTTTATGGCTTGGAAAATTGGAAATACATGATATTTTATATGGACAAGCATGATACTGAATGCACCAAAGTAGACATTCATTTTCCATTTTCTGGTTTCAAAGAGACTATGTAATTACTTTCCCTTACCTGACTGCTTCCTGACAAATCACAAACATTCTATCACCGATTTTGATCTCAAACTAGACGATGATGAAAAAAGAAAACTAAGTTAACAATAATTTTCCTGGTGTGCTCTGACTCTACATTTGAATATTTTCATCAGATTCAATCCTCTTAATTTTAGCATGGGGTAATAAAGGTTAAAGACCATTTTCACATTTATCAGAAAGAGGAGCTAACCTAGCTTGGAAATATCTTGACTTGACTCCACTCACAATCACATTGGAACTGGAAATGAACTTTGAGTTCACTGTCCTTGCTCAGGGTACTTGGATATGTCTTTAGGGGACAGATCCCCTTAGACAGTCTGCTGGGTGAATCACTATTGAGGAGAGACTTAGTCATATGTATGCATAAGGGGAATTAGAACGTGCTTCTCACAGAGCTCAGCAATGGCTTTTATATCTACTCATGCTAATTAGGAAATTACTGAAAATATTTCCCATATTTAAAACAGCAGCCCTCCTCATTGATATGCCACTCTCTCCTTATATGGCAGCGCTGCTATGAATCAAAGCTGAATAATCATCCATCACTGTCAAAGGTAAATTACGGCCTAGGGAAAAAAAAAGCAGTATGACATTTAAAGCATGGAAAAGTAGTCAGCTTCTCCCTCTCATTATCCCCAAGTTGGAGAAAGGCATGGTGAAATCAGCACCAAAGAGCAAAGAGTAGGGGAGGCCAGTAATTGGATCCATGGTGAGGAAACATGGTTCAAGGTTCTCTCCTCTACTAGAGTTCTCCATAGGCTATTTCACCTGATTTTTGAACCACAATTCCATTCTGATTATCTCCATTTCTCAGATCAAAAACAAAACTACCTCAAAAGTCAAACTATGCTCAAGTCTTACTCCTAGATAAAGGGAAAACCAAGACTGATAGCAAAAACCTGTCATTAAAGCTTTTATTTTCACTGCCTGTACTATTTGAGTGATTAGAGGATTTCAGTGGGTGGAGCCAAAAAGCAGCAAGATAAGTGGTTTAACATTCTGGAAATTATTCTGGACTCTAGACTATAAAATTCCCCAAAAGTTTCTATGTGTGAAATCACCTTCCATATTATGGCATAATAACTATCTACCTTACAATGTTGTAGACATTAAATGTGATACTCTTCATATAAAGTCATGTTGTGTAGGACATAGTAAAGCTATAATAAACTGCAAGATTTTTCCTTACTCATTCTAAAGATTACAAATGTGATTTTACTTAGCAAATATACACTGGACATCTTGTCATTTTAGTAAGTTTCTCCTAAAGGTTTTCTAGGCATAAATATGGACTTAGTCTTGACAACATAAAAGTAATTATTGTAGTTATGTTCATCAGCACATATGAATGATCTTGATGTCAAATTTTCAATGGTATCACTCTTTAATTATTACACCACTAATTATCCTCCCACTTACCCTGCATTTTGCTTCTGGGGATTGCCTCTGTGAATGTATGGACTTCTCTGTTGTAGAGGAATTAACCCAATGAAATTGTACAAAACAGCGTATCAGTGACTTAGATGCTATTACCACAATATCCCACCTCAGTAAAAATGAAACAATTTAAAAGCGGAAGCTCTTTATTTAAGGTTAATGTATGTACGTAGTGTTGCTAAGATACTGTGAACAGGTTCAGCAACTGTGTCAATGTTGAACAAGTTGTCCAACCTCTGTCAGCTTCCCCATGGAAGAACAAATATCAAACCACCAAGGATTTTTAGATAAGTGACAGGAAGTGTTTGGCATGGTGCCAGGCATATAGTGTGCACTCCATACATTTTAGCTCTTATTGTTGGAAGGCTAAGCAACTTGACAGTTAAGTCAAGGAGCACCTTTAAGAACACTGGGCTGACCGTTGCCTAAATCATGCCAGTGGGAACTTCCCATCCATAATATAGGCTTTGATTAACCCTGAGCATGTGGTATCTGCATAAGAAGTTGTATTAGGAACATGCCATAGAATCTGAAGCAGGAAAACAAACACCCTGCCCGCTTTATTGTGGGGGCATACCAACAAATTCATTCTCTGGCATCACCTGTTGATAAGCATAGAGCATCTCTGCCATGGAAGGTGTTACTGTTTATCTACTGAGTAATAACAGTGTTCAGACACTGAGCTAGGTGCTTGAGAAAACAACAATGAATAAAACCCACATGGCTCCTGATTGCTTAAAAAAAGGAACTTTCATAGCGGAACAATGACCAAAAAAATAGTTTAAACTGGTATAAAAAAAGACAAGATATACAGATACCAATAAGACTTTTATAATTCTAAATAGGTTGGTCAGGGTTGCTTCTCTGAAACAAGGAGCTGTTGAATGAGATCTGAAAGACAGAAGCAAGAGAAACTGCTATGCAAGAACAAATAGGCAAAAGATGATCTTGTCCTCAGAGAGGAGTGATACTTGTGTTGATGTCCTGAAAATCTGAGTGGTAAGAATGACACAGAAAAGGGGACATCAATGTGACAGTCACACTGTGCAGGTCCCTGAAGGATATGGCAGGCGTTTCACCATCAGGGCAATGTCAGTCATCACGGGTCTCAGCAGGGGAGGGAGGTGGCCCAATTTACTTTATAAGCTGCTCTCTTTTTCAGGAGATGCAGAACTTTCAATGGTGAAAGTAGAATGACCAATCGGAAAAGTGTTTTAGAGACAGGAAAGATGAAAAGGTACCCAGTACAAGAGATTGTCAATGAGTAGAGAAAATGAAGGGAATCAAAATCTTGGGGATCATAAATCATGAAAATTTGTTGGCCAAGTTGCAGGAGGAACAGAGTGAAGATGAGTATGAAGTGGTGCGTCTACTATGAATTGCTAAACAGCTGGCCCAGCAGAAGTGCAGATAGTGGGCA
This sequence comes from Uropsilus gracilis, assembly GCA_004024945.1. Lineage (NCBI taxonomy): Eukaryota > Metazoa > Chordata > Mammalia > Eulipotyphla > Talpidae > Uropsilus > Uropsilus gracilis. The sequence goes on along the minus strand of PVHY01000017.1, from coordinate 200,798 downwards.
GAAGAAACAGCCAACTTCAACACTGGGGAGGTTCAGACAAAAGAAGAGAGATGTTCCATGGTAACAACAGTTGTTTTCCTTTATTTATTTTTTTTTCCATTCTCTCCCTTAACAGGATTTTGACAAGGAACTTGACATAGATGTCTTGGTGATTGAATATAAATATGCTTAATTCATTAGAAGCAAAGAGAAAAGAACTCAGCTTTCCCTTAAGGGTCATTATCTAGATAGGATTATATTGTAAATGGAAGCCAGGCCTCTGGAGGCAGTCTATTGATGGCCCAACTCACCAGCCACTCCCCAAGCCTGTGCATTTGGAGGCAACACAGGTTTTCTGACTGAAAAGTCTACTCCAGGAACCCTGTGTTTTCTTCACTGTGACCTTCTGATGTTAGAAAAGCAGTTTAAATGACTGTTGAAAGAAAAAAATAATTAAAATGTTTGTGTCTGTTAACATTCATCCTAAGCTAATATATTGATTTAACCACCGTTTCTATAAATGGTGTTTTTGAATTAATACTTCCTTAGATCTATGGTGACTGGGAGTAGGAAATTATTCCTAGTCTCCTGCACGCTTAGTGACCTGACATTTACCTGTTACAATAAATAGAAGAAGTACCAGTTATCAGGTTTCTCTGTTACTAAGATTCTCAGGTTGGAGGAAGACTCATGATGTTATGAAGAGGGGAACCAAATGTAAATGCTCTAGTTCAGAGACTGGTTTCTATCTTTCAAGCCAAATCCCCTCAGTAAAGCATTATGGAGACCCAATGTAGTCTGCTTTAGGAGGAACAGACTGTGAGCAGTCTATGAAGTAGACAAGACTGATCTCTTATAAGATGCACTTACTTATACATACACATACACACAACTCTCAATGGGGTTGGAGTTGTTTAGCAACTGAGTATTTTGAGTCCTTCACAGCAAATAAACTTAGCAGACACACATATTCATGGAATGTGGCCAATATCAGTACCAGTATGTAGTGTGTAATGTCATTTTGAAAGCAGGAGGAAGGGTCTACCGAAGCCTAATTAATTTGTTTTGTTAAATGCCTAGTTGTTATCATGTTTTCAATGTAGGCATTTGAGATCTGGAGGCTTGTTCACTAAGATTAAAAAGTCCCAATAAGCAGTGTCTGTCCTAATTCATGTGGCACTGAAAAACAGCACTAACTGAAAAGATCTCTTTAATGACTTTAGCAACTTTGCAGATTATATTTATGCGTAGATTTATTGTGTTCATTAGTGCTCTCTCCTAAATATCATGAGGTTAGTAGCTCCATGTGTATCTTCCCCTCATTGTTTACCTAACACTGATAATAAAATCTGTGAAAAGTACTTTTAAAAATGGTGGTGAATTAATGAATGGTTTCTTCATTCTTCATTTAGACAACTTCTCAATCCTAAAATCTATATTTTGATGAAATTTTTAGTGTCTCCAAAACTGGCTGATGTAAATGGCAAATGAATTAGAAAGTCTGTAACATTTGCAACAAAAAAGCTGGCAGTTGCATGTAGTAATGGAGTGGGGATATAGTAGTGCTCTTAATAAATTTGACAATCATGTCTCAGAATAGTTATATACAGTCTGGAACTTCAAAAGGCAAAAATAAGGGAAGTGTGTGGAAAGCAACAAAAGGTATATTTAATTCCAGTTTAATAGGAACCTGATCATAATCTGAATTATCTGAAAGCTAAACTTCTGCTTGCAAGTGGAGATCACACTAACAGACGTGCCCAGAGCACAGTCAATGATCACGGCAACCTGAAATGCTAGACAAAAGATGGTATGAACTGCACTGATGCTGACATCCTAGGACAGCAGACCCTCGGGGCTTTTATTCCATCATGGGTATGTTTGGGACTTGTGTTAGACAGAAAGTGACATATACAAAGGGTATTCTAACAGTTTAATTTAGCATATGGTAGAATGTATTTGATGAAATGAAAGCAAAAGCAAGTGATTCAGTTTCAACTCATAAATATTTTAACTAGGAGGATAAAAGTAAGGATGGGCAGGAAAATAAGTATTTTAAGGAGGATGAGAGGAATTCAGTCCACATATTCTTTGCATTAACTGAATGTTGAAGTGAGGTGAAGATATTATAAGTGATTAACAGGTTCTAGGCACAGATGAGGGAAAGAATATTGGTGATATTGGTGTAATATTTTTTAATGTAGGAGCAAACTAATTTGGGAAGGAAAGCTTATGTTTGACACTAACAGTAATATTTAGTGTGATACATTGTACATATGTGTTGGGCCACCTTGAGATCGCAAATTCAAGGAGAAGCAATACTCAAGACCCATATAACTGTTGCAAAAGAATGGGGTGGAAGGGAACTGTGAACAGTATAAAAGAACTATAAAGCACCTTAGTAAAATAACAATATTAGATCATAGGCTTTGGAAATGGAGAAAAATATGCTCAAATTTTGGCTTCCGTAGTGATTAGTTATATAAAATCTGTCAGCCATAACAGCATTTATTATGCTCTTATTCTATGCTAGAAAAGTAAAATCATTTTGATTGTTCAATCATAAAAGAGCAATGTAAATATCATGGTAAATTAATAACAGGGAATATTGCTGGGATATTAAAAGCCATAACAATTTGCATCTATAGACCTGAGAGATACTCACTATTCAGTGAACAGAAATTGATTTAGGTCTTGAAAGCACAATAATTACATACTCTACCTAATCCCATTTCAAATCTTAATTTGTCAGGAAATACTTTTGATTCCCTTTTTATATACAGCAACAAAGGAGTAGAGGACAAGTCATCAGGTTGATAGCACTACCTAATTTAGAAACTGGATGGTGCTAGAGTAGGGTACCCAGGGTCTGCTAAAAGACTCTTGTTGGAATACATAAAAACAAAACAACAAAATCCAACCAAACCAAAAGACTGTAGTATATTAGAAAGTTAAGTAAAAACTAAAAATATAGAATTCAGTGAACATTTATTTAAAACATAATTAGAATGTGACTTTATTAGTGATTTTTTTTTAATTTGATGAGCTGGTAAGATCTAAAACTGATATAATATCCATGATACCCTGTTGTTTTAATTCCTTTGTGATGTTAATTTAAAAAAAAAACTCTTAGTTTACACTGGAAATCAGAAACTCAACAGGATATAGGGTTAGTGTAAAACTTTATAGAGTATTCTATAATTCATATTCTATTACTACCATGGCTCCAAGTGTCAACTATGTGGGGGTGGGAGTCATTGCAAATCTATCATATATGGTGGGACATCTGCTTTTATATTTGGAATAGTTTTCCAGGGCACTAATTGCAGAGTTAAGAACAAATATACAGGACCTTGGCTCTGATGAGAACAGAACAATAGTATCATTGCCTTCTGCTGTCTAATCCTCGCCCTCATCCAGTGAACTGTGAGCACTCTATTCAATATTAAAGGTCAATCCCCTCCTCAGGTAGAATATATTTAACCTGGTGAATTATGTGTAAAGCTTTACATGTTAACAGGTAAATCAAATCAAATCAATTGACTTCAACAAAGATTATTTCATCCACAGATTCAACTAAGAATCTTTTCTACAAATAACCTTAGTGGAACTATTAATATCCTGGTTCCTTAGTTCATAAAGTGCAGAGAGTTAAACACAAATCCACAAATCCACCTGGAAGTATTATTATCTTACAACTACCCATTTCTACAACTGAAGTCCTTATTTCACACCCCTACACAAACATAGGAATCTTCCCCATCTCAGTTCAGGATAGCTTTATCCTTATAGGAAGCCAGATCAAGAAGTCTAGACTCACTGGTGACAGACTTTCTTTATCCTCACATCCCAAATCCAATCTGTCAGAAATCATATTGGCTCTCACTTCAAAACATACCTAAATTGGACCGGTTTCTTACTATATCCATTGTTACTATCTTGATCAAAGCAATTTCTTGCTTGGGTACAAAGTAATAATAACCAACCAGTCCCAGCACTTTCTTTCTAGTCTGACTGAAGCCAGAGTGATGGGTTTCAGAGATAAATCACATCTTATACTTTGATCAAAATCCTCAAGTGACTCCTCATTCACATGCATCTCTCCTATAACCAGCACTTTCTTACAGCTCTGCTAGCTTTGCTACAACACCTATGTAGAGGTCTGCCTGGGCTTTTCCCTCTGCTTGGAATGTCCATATTTGATAGCTACATTGTTGACTTCCCTTTTATTTTGTTATTTCTGGGTTTCAAGCAGCATGTATGTTGATTCCCTGGAGGATGCTACTTAATACAACCCACCACACCACTACCCCACCACTCCCCCCATGTCCTTTCTTATTGCTGTTTGTCCATGTTTGGTCCTTTGTTCTCTATTTTCTGGAGCAATATCATTTTCCTAGTGGGATCTGCTTTCTTGGGACATGGTAGATTGTGTCACTTAGATTTCTGGTCCTAATTTTGCATCCAGCAGCCAGTCATCCTGTTTGGCAAGAATCCTTCTTGCCAGCTGTTCCCTCCATTCCATTTTGTTTCATTTTGTTGCTTCTTTGTCTTGAGGTTCAGGCCTTTGACTTAGGGAGCCTGACTGCTAGTGATAATGGGTAGAGAAGTCCCTTGATGGGGACAGCCATCAGCAGATGTGGGGCTGCTATCATATGTCTACAGTCTTCCTCCTCCTGTGGGAAAGGGGTGTGCCTTGCACTTGCTGAAGGTGTCTTTGACCTGGGTTTTGGCTCCCAGTTCCCAATGACAGCATTGGAGTAATTCTGGATTAAGTAGTCTCTATAACAGGTCTCACAGTCTTGCGTTCCATGGTTCTCACCATGATCTTTTTGGATCTTTCCCAGGCAATGTGTGTGAGTCCAGGACCTTTATTCTTACCCCTCACCTTTTCTGTTTCTGTGGTAGTGTTTTCCTAATTCTTGATGAGGGCTTATTGGAGTGGAAGCATAACAGAGGGGTTCACTAGTCCCCAGCCCCTTTTTACCTGCACCCAGACAGGCCTGGTTCAGCCTCGCAAGGTATGCGGGACCAACTCAACCATGACTGTGCCAGCCCCCAGCTCCCTTCCATCCTGTCAAGAAGAAGGCAGGAGGCCAGCCAGTGCACTCAGGGGCAGGATAGCCATTGGTTGAACCAAACATGTCTTAGTTGGGCCCGCATGGCACCCCATGAGCTAAACCAACACAATTGTTCTACTTGCCTCCTTTTAATTTAAAAAAAATTGTTTCAAATAAAGACCAAGCTAACTGCTTCATGCAAATGACAACCTCTCTGGATGTCCTGTATCTCATTCTGTTTTCTTTAAGAGTATTTAACTTTTAATTTTTCTATAGTTTACTTTGCTATGGAGTTTATTGTGTGCATTCTGCCTACCCCATCCAAAATGTAAACCCTGGAGGAACAGTCTGTTCCCCTTCTACTAACTGAGTATTGAGGCAACCTACAATATCCTCATTCATGAAAGGCACTTACTAAGCATCATTCAGTAATGATTTCTATGTTATTTGTCTTATACCAACCAGAACTGAACAATAAAAACTCTTTTGTCTTTATCTTTCTCTTCGAGGAAATCTCTTTAAGATTCCTCAGGAAAGGTGAAGAAAAAAGGCCCACATCCCTATAATAACTAACAAAATAATTCTCAAAATCCAGTAGGAGTTCTTGATCTCATTGACCATACTTCTAACTAAACAAAATTCTTTCTTCTAGATACTTCAAAATGCTTAGGCTTGTTTCATTTAGATTTTTTTTATTTAACTTAGTGGATTTTTTAACTTATTATGTAAGTGATAAATTTTATATTACTATTTATGATTTTAGTTCCCTTTCCTTCAAAAGATAGTATTATTATACACACATTTAAGCTCCAATGAAGCAGAATCATTTGTCTATAAAGATTCTGTTCAATACTCTATATTTAAATCACTAGTTTACTTTCGATATACCACAATGTGTGTGTATGTGTGTGTATGTATCAATGTATAAATGCAATACAATATTGGTGAGTAAAATGATATTGGATAATCATTTGTCATTCACTGTTAACTCAGAAGAGACAGTGGTAGTTTGTCTTAGCTCACCATTAGATACTTTTGGAGGAGGTTAGGAAATAATGCATCTGGAGGACAGTGATGGATTCCTCACATTTTAATTTGCATATTTCTAATGGAAAGCGCCACAGTCTTAAGGTACTTCTGGCTTAGTAATCAGATACTGAAAACAACAATTACAGATTTCAACTCGTTTGTATTTTTGCTATAATAAAAGAAAGTTGACTTTTTATGGAATCAAAGACTAACTAATAATTTATTAGAAATTCCAGGTGAATTTTTGCCCTAGGTTTGAAGCAAAGCAGGCTTACTGGTTCTGTGTGTGTCCACACCATCAAAAGGCAAGGCTAAAGCTCTTCAAAGCCTTTAAGAGCAAACAGTATCAGTTAGACACAGAAAATGCAGTGATATTTCTATAAACCACAATCCTATTTCTGGGCTCCAAAGACAAATAAAATTTCTCTAAGTCTCTCATTCTACAAAGACATCATGTTCTCCAAAGAGCTGTCTTTTATTTCACTCAGAAAATTTTCCAAAATCCTCTTCTACAATGAGTAGTTTGAAATGTAATTTAAATAAACTCAATAGCTAAAAGTGAGGAACTGCAGTGTAATTCAGCCAATAGAGCCTTAAATCCCTAATGAGCTAATTAAAAGCAGGTTAAAGAATGTTGCACTTGACTTTTTGCTTCCTCAGATACCTCACACTTGATCAAAAAGCATAGAATGTTTAATGTTATTAACACATTTCAATACCATCAGTTCTAGATCTGATATTCAAAAACATTTAAATAAAACCCAAATTAAGGAAGAAAATTCCGTGTTGATTTAACCTTTCAGAGACAAAACTATGCCTATAAGTGAGGTATTTGCTTTAAATGCTGGTACCTTATAAACATGTATCTTTAGCAATAAGTAGTGAGGATTGGAGGAACACAGAGTTTTGAAATAAGAATCTTAGTGGGAATGAATATTGTAAGTTAAGATTATTTATATGTTTTTCAGAATTCTAATAAAATTTTTTATTTTTGGATTTTGCACAATACATGATTGCATAGTTGTTGATCCCCCTAAGATTACCCCACCCCACTACACTCCCTCTGTTCTCTTTGCTTCCTTTCTTTTTATTGTTTGTCTATGTTTAGCCCTTTAGTCTTTTTGGTCTTTTTTTTTTTTAATGTTCATTGTGTTTGTTTTTGTTTTTTTATGATAAAGTGTCATTTTGTACAAGTTGGTGTAGGAAGGAGAATTCCATATGCGAGTTTCTGGCCTAGATACTGCTGATGACCATTTAAAGGTTAATGAGCCACCAGCCTGAAAGCACAAAGTTGAGAATTCAACATTGAAACTATGGCCACTGTGCTGGCTTCCTCACATTGTGAAATAAGATAATTACAGATCTGAAAACTTTTAAAATGATAAAATCATTGTATCCATTAGTTTGGATTTTTAATGTTTTTGTAATAGAGATACTGAATATGCCTCAGGATGCGTCACTATGTTAGGGCAATGGCAAGAAGAGGTATGACAAATACAAGAATTAAACTCACATATAGTTTCTTCTTGAAATGATCTGTTGATTCATAGAAGATCTTACATCCACTTTCATTGGTGATGCTGACACTCTGGCATGGAATTCAAAATTCCATATGAATACTTACTTTGTTAACCAGTAATCACACTGAAAAAATTAGCATCTCCCTTAAAGCATAAGCTTTGGAGAAAAAAAAATCATTAAAAATTTAACTAAAGTAGCAATTAGTTTTGTCAGTGGATCACCAACAAGCCTCTAAGACATGGTAAAAGGATGCAATGTTTTATCCATTGCACTGGGTTATCTGAATGTGATCACTGAGTGTCAACTCCTGGATGTCTTACAGAAAGTGAGGAAAGCTAACACAGCATGAAGTGCTGGCTCCATTAGATTCAATTTTTTGTTGTTGTTTGTTGCCTAATAGATTGTCTTTGGATATCTGAAGAACACCATTCAAATATTCTTCAAACAAATTCAAGAGTATTTTTCCCCAACCCTCCCCCCCCCACACACAAAATCAAATAGCAGTGTAATTTTTAAACAATGAGCAGCATGATAATGATATAGCTAAGAAAGAGAAAAACAGCTGATTTTCAATGATGTGATACAGACTTTGAAATTATGCAGGTAAATACCCAAATGATATGTAATAGATGAGAAAAAGAATTGAAAAGAGAAGATAAAATACCATGAGTCTCAGAATTGTGGAAGAAAAATGTACACTAAAAATAATTACTATGGCAAATGAAAAGGACATCTTAAACTAATCAAAGACAGACAGAGGAGAGAAAGGCTACAACATTTTCAGACTTGAACGCATTAAAATTAGGCTCGGGGATAACTTCAAAATTAAGTGAAATGAGACACAAAAGCAGGTAAATGTCTTTTAAAGTATAAAGGAAATCACCTTAGTAGATTGAAGGAATGTTTTTTCAAGTATTGCACATCAGATAAAGCAGAAGGACCCACGAAGGGGGCTGGTAAATGCAATGGAGGTTGCTAAACATTCAAGTGCATACCCTCCTATATGTTCACAGAAGGATGCCATGCAGACAGTGGAGAGAGGGGTCTAATTCTTGGAGCAAGGGTGGAAGGCAAACAGAATGGAAACCAGTATTAATGCCAGGATAGGTGATCAAAGCATTCAACTCAATGCCCAGATCCTGGGCTGCAAAGCTTGAAAGAAATGAAGATACATATGCATAATCCTTCATTTATTTTTCCAGTCTGAGCTTTGAGCATAAAAACAAGCATGGGAAGTGCTGCTATAGGTGAGGTTGTCTTAAGTTTTCAGAGAGGCCTGAATTTCTTCAAGACCATTTGGGACAAATGGCCCTGGAGAAGGGCAGGAGAAAACAGAAGGAAAACAGCCTGGATAAAGATGCTCTCCCAGGGGTCTGCTGACTGCCCAGACCTCAAGCCACAAGGTTTCAAGTGGAAGTCAGATTCTCTTGGACAGAAGATATCCTTTTTTTCCTTATTGGTTTTCATACCCAATACCCCAAACCATGTTCCTAGGGAAGTAAAAGTATGAATAAAAGCTATGTTAGAGTCATCAAATTTTAGAGTTGGATGAAAGCTTTTCAAGCATTTGTGAGACAGCACTGAAGCTCAATAAATTAATACCCAGAGAGGTGAAATGTCTGAGTGGTTTTCAGTCAGCCAGGACTGGACCTCAGAAGTCCCAACTTGGATGCAGGCATTTGCTAATCCAGTTTGCTTGTGAAGGTCCATAGCCCAGATCACTGTGTCTCATAGAGCTTATGCTGCAGCTAAACGTTGGGTAGCTTAAGAGGTAATTCAAGCAAATGGATCCTAACCCAGTAATGAGACAGCTAGCAGTCTGAGTCAGAAATGAGGGATGCTCCAGTTCTTCCACATGAACACTCCCTAAATCAAGGCAAGAGATGTTAATGGAGGTCTCTGAGTGCAACACAATACCCATGATGTGGTGTTAATGATTAAAACACTGCCCTTAAAGAACTTTCCATCTAATAACTGTCCTATTCATTTAAGACCAAGCAGTTGGCAGGTGTTCTTTAACGGTAGTTGAAAATGATGATCCTAGAACCTGCCAGCTGCTGTTTGACAGCTGTTTCATATATAAAGAAATGACACTTCTCAGACATAAACTCTGCACATATTCTCAGAATAGATTTAGGGGTAGGTCAACAGAGTCTTATGTGAAGAGTTAGTAATGTGGATCTCTGCCTCAGCTCTGAAAAACTTGAACAAAAATTTAGAAGCTAAACCAATTTGTTCCTACCTCTGTATTAAAATAAAATAAGAAACAGAAGGTTTTGGGGGGAAATTCTGGAAGAAGGTGCTGCATTTAGCTCCTTTTCCTTTCTATTCCCACACTTCTGTTCGAGGGTTCAGGTCTGAGCAAGTCAGGGTCAAGTTGAGTTACGTAGGGAACCACTGGGAACAGTTATTCAAAGTTGGGTGTATAAGATTAAGCCCACAGCACATGCAATCAAAGGTCCTCTACACCAAGGGCAAAGGCATAGGCAAGACTGAAGTTCAAATCCTGGGACAGACCTAGCACAGGGAAGGGGACAGTTGTGATTTAGGCGGCTGAGCTAGACACCTTTTGAGCCTTAATGTAACTATGGTCATGTTTGTCTAGCTCAAAGGACAGATGATGGAGAAGAGCAGGGTTAACAAGTCCCAGACTCTGCCCTCTAGTGTCTCACTGTTTTGGTGGGGTGCTTGCATTTGATTGTCATCAATGGGACCTAGGTTCCTGAGTTAGGTTCCTTCTATTTGTTTCCCTTACTGTTTAGCAAAAATAAAGCAGAAAACAACCTAACATACTTCTCTTTGTTTCTGGATATCTTTCCTGTCCCCCCAAATACTAGAAGGCCAAATTCAATCTCTTAGACCCTTAAAGGGAAGATACAGAGTTCAGTCCCTATTTTATTCTTCACAAATTCAGCTCCCCACAATTGAAGTGATTTACATAACAAATGCCCTCACCTACTGAGTTTCAAATGATCAATTCCACCCCCCTAAGGAGATATTTATGATTCACTCCTCTGGAGGGGACTTCCATTCCACCACTAGATGTTGGTTCAGTTCACTAATGACTTAGGTACAACTTAATCAGGCAATTTTATCTTAGCTACTATAACAAGCAGTGAAACCTAACGTAGTAAAGGGATGGATAGTCTTTGCTCAAATGAAATCCAAAGTAGATCTATTTGTGAATCTTCTATCCAGGAATCAAAGACGCATAGTCCTGCCATTTTGTAAAGTCACCATCTTGAGGGTTGCCAAGGCAAAAGGGCAGGGGGCAGTGTAAGAAGACTAGCAACTTCCTCTGTTCAGAAGTAACACATCACACTTCTATGTGTGGCCAGGACTAGTGGCATGGTTTCACCCTAAGAGCAAGGAAGAGCAGGGAACACAGGATGCTTATAACAAATGTGCACTAATTCTGCCCACATGGCAATTATTATGTATATATACCAGTGACATATTTCTCATATCTGGAAGAGTCTCTCACAAGCTCACTTAGCAGTTGTTATCCCTACTAGTAGGAGCTAGGACTCACTCTCCTCTGGCATTCTAAAGAGGAAGCTGAGTAATCAAAACTCAAATGAAATCACCTAAAAAATAAATTATTTTTAATCTTTGCATATAGGGAGGAAGAAAATAGATAAAACTAAGAAGAAAGTGTGGCGACCAATCAATAAAGGGGTGGGCAGAACAGAAAGAGCAATAGTTTATTCCTCTGATGGACACACCTGAACTTTCACCTCAACGTAAACATTCTGTGGTATAAGTACAAACATATCCCAAAATGGTCAAAACTATTAGTTATGTACACATTGGGATATTTTCATTCAATGTTCCAAAGTAAAATAGAATGTAATTATTATCTGGTAGTTTCTATCTTCTTTTATTCAGTGTCTTTGGTGATGGTGAGAATTCTGATTTAAGATTACATTTAAGATGTAATTCTTTTACATTATCCTTAGATTCATAACAGATTCTTGAGTTAGGGAGGAGAATTCTTTCAACTTAAAGCAATTTTAAGTTGTATATTACTTTAATTTTGGATGTTGATTAGTGTGAAGTGGTTGGGGGATAAGCACATGGACTAGGAATTTGCTAATCTTCTGTCCAACTGTCCATTCACCCTTCTAAATTCATCCATAATGAATACCTGGAATATCTCAGACATGATGTTATGTTTGAGGACACCGAAGTGCAAAAAGGTTACAAATGCTCTATTTTACCTTATAGAACAAATGTGAGTGCTCTAGGTTCTAAAACATTTTTCTAGGTGATAGTTTCTACAGTTATTTTCTCCATTCTACCCCATGAACTTAATAGACCTATATCCAGAGACCAGACTCTCTCATCCCCCTTCATTGTCAGATGAGTTTGGCATCTTCTCTAGGGTAGAGGTTATTGACTCACTCATTTCATGTAAGTTCTGTCACTCAATGTCAGGACAATCATATTTGAAAACACACTTCATTCTATAGCTGACAACTTGAATATGAGTTCCACATTCCATTCTGCTTAGTTCCCCTGTGGAAAAGTTGTCTTCCAACACTCTACCTTGATGCCATGCCTTGCATCTCAATATTTTTATTTTCCACCTTGCATCCTTTCTGTTTCTATCCACAATTTTCCAAGTCAGGTAAAGAAACAGATCATGGAAAGATCCAGGGCAAGAAGATACTTAGGCCCCATACTCATCCTGGCAGCTAAACATATTTACAATGTCAAGCAAGTAATTTTTTTCAGTTTTTGTACTCCAAATGTAATCTTGGGTTAAGAATTTCTAAGCAAACAAATCTTGTATACCAAAGAACTTTATCAAAGACCACATGATTCC